>CAUYLG010073805.1:0-29857 GCA_963573385.1 Cacajao melanocephalus | reverse complement strand
GTCTCTTTGTAGGTCATTAAGAACTTGCTTTATGTATCTGGGTGCTCCTGCATTGGGTGCATATATATTTAGGATAGTTAGCTCTTCTTGTTGCATTGATCCTTTTACCATTATGTAATGCCCTTCTTTGTCTCTTTTGATCTTTGTTGGTTTAAAGTCTGTTTTATCAGAGACTAGGATTGCTATCCCTGCTTTTTTTTGCTCTCCATTTGCTTGGTAGATCTTCTTCCATCCCTTTATTTTGAGTCTATGTGAGTCTTTGAAAGTGAGATGGGTCTCCTGAATACAGCACACCATTGGGTCTTGAATCCAGTTTGCCAATCTGTGTCTTTTGGTTGGGGCATTTAGGCCATTTACATTCAACATTAATATTGTTATGTTTGAATTTGATCTTCCCATTTTGTTACTGACTGGTTGTTTTGCCTGTTAGTTGACATGGTTTCTTCATTGCATTGTTGTTCTTTACCATTTGGTATGTTTTTGCAGTGTCTGGTACTGGTTGTTCCTTTCCATGTTTAGTACTTCCTTCAGGAGTTCTTGTAAGGCAGGTCTTGTAGCGACTAAATCTCTCAGCAATTGCTTGCCTGTAAAGGATTTTATTTCTCCTTCACTTATGAAGCTTATTTTGGCTGGATATGCAATTCTGGGTTGAAAGTTCTTTTCTTAAAGGATGTTGAATATTGGCCTTCACTCCCTTCTAGCTTGTAGAGTTTCTGCCAAGAGATCTGCTGTGAGTCTGATGGTCTTTCCTTTGTGGATGACTCGACCTTTCTCTCTGGCTGCCCTTAGGATTCTTTCCTTCATTTCTACCTTGGTGAATCTGACGATTATGTGCCTTGGGGTGCTCTTCTTGAGGAATATCTTTGTGGTTTTCTCTGTATTTCCTGGATTTGAATGTTGGCCTGCCTTGTTAGGTTGGGGACGTTCTCTTGGATAATATCCTGAAAAGTGTTTTCCAACTTGGATTCATTCTCCCTGTCACATTCAGGTATGCTGATCAAGCATAGATTAGGTCTTTTCACGTAATCCCATAGTTCTTGGAGGCGTTGTTCGTTTCTTTTCACTCTTTTTTCTCTAATCTTTCCTTCCCGTTTTATTTCATTGATTTGATCTTCTATCTCTGATATCCTTTCTTCTGCTTGAGCATTTCAGCTGTTGAAACTTGTGCATGCCTCGTGAAGTTCTCGTGCTGTGTTTTTCAGCTCCATCAAGTCATTTATGTTTTCTAAGCTGGTTATTCTAGTTAGCATTTCACCTAACCTTTTTTCAAGGTTCTTAGTTTCTTTGCATTGGGTTAGAACATGGTCTTTTAACTCAGAGAAGTTTGTTATCATCCACCTTCTGAAGCCTGCTTCTGTCAATTCGTCAAACTCTTATTCTGTCTTGTTTTGTTCCCTTGATGGTGAGGAGTTGTGATCCCTGGGAGGGGAAGAGATGTTCTGGTCTTTGAAGGTTTCATCCTTTTTGTGCTGCTTTTTCCTATCTTTATGGATGTGTCTCCCTTTGATCTTTGAAGTTGGTGATTTCGGGAGAAATCTCTGAGGGGATGTCCTTTCTGTTGTGGTTGGAGCTATTTCTTTTTTGGACTCTAGAGGCACTGCTGGGCTGCCCCCAATTCAGTCAGGTTGCTGCATGGGTGGTTTCCCCCTGGGGTTTGTTTGCAGGTGAATTTAGCCCCGCCTTCCCAATGCAGACTCTCTTTCCCTGAGCTCGATCTTCCTGGTTGGGGTCAAACTGGTGTATTTGCTGCCAAGCTCTCTGGTACACGGGCTTCAGTTTGAGTTTTGTTGGGGGTGGGGCCTGCCAGGCCTTATGACCTGTTTCCCTGCTTTCAACTCTGCCTCATTCTGTGGGACGGGTTGTTCTGTCCCACTGGCATTAGTCCAAACTTCTGCCCAGGTCCTGCTGACAACTTATGGCACCAGGCAGGAGCCACCACTCATATTTGCATCATCAACTGATGGCGCCCGTCAGTCTGACAGGGTTTTTGTGGGGATGAGGTAAACACAAGATCCAAATCAGAGCACCAAGGGGGTGAAGTCTCCTGACCCTCTGAGCCAGCTGCATGTTCCAGGTGGGGACGTGCCCTGCCATGTCTTGATTTGTTCTCCCTGGATGGCTCTCACCCTGCTTTGGCTCCTTCCCTGGGCTATTTTCAGAGTACTCCCAGTCCCCCCGAAATGAACCTGGCACTTCACTTGGAATCATGAAGTCCTCTAGCCCTGTGCATCTCATTTGCCGGAGCTGTATTCCAGTGTTGCCTCCTCTTAGCCATCTTGGCACTGCCCGCCACCACATTTTCTTTAGCCAGTCTATCATTGATGGGCATTTGGGTTGGTTCTAAGTCTTTGCTATTGTAAATAGTGCTTCAGTAAACATGCATGTGCACGTGAACAGACTGAACTGTCTACATTGAATCAGATGGGATCTCAGGGCTATTGTGATTTCTGTAATAGGGTTAATGTGACTTCATTTGTTGAGGTCTGGTTGGCAAGGCCCAGGACATTTGGGTTCTCTAAAAATTTTAAAGAATGGAAAGAAGTGGTTAGATTTGAGACTTTGGACATGTTGGTATATATGGAAATGGGGTGGGACTTTATGAGAAGTGGCAGTTAGGAAGTCATCATAGCAGTGTTCTGGTGCTAAATGACGAGGGACTAAACTAAGACAGTGACAGTAGGGATGAAGTGGAGGAGAGAGTTTATTTTTCCATAAGTTATTGGGGTACAGGTGGTGTCTGGTTATATGAGTAAGTTTTTCAGTGGTGATTTGTGAGATTTTGGTGCATTCATCACCCGAGCAGTATACACTGCACCATATTTGTAGCCTTTTATACCTCACTCCCCTCCCACTCTTCCCCTCAAGCTCCCAAAGTCTATTGTATCATTCTTATGCCTTTGCGACCTTATAGCTTAGGTCCTACATATCAGTGCGAACATATGATGTTTGGTTTTCCATTCCTGAGTTACTTCACTTCAAAGTCTCCAATCTCATCCAGGTCACTGCAAATGCTGTTAAAGATGTGAATCTCTAATGGTGGAAGTTTCCAATTACATGGAATAGAGGGAAGTGGCTTATAGAGAGGATATTTAACTCTTATAAAAAGTGAAACAAAAACTCGGAAATCTTAATAGATTTGACTGATATCATACTGAGGAAGAGATGAGGTCATTTTCTATTCTGTCATCCCAAATGACCACTCCTTCACTCTTCCTAGTTTCCTCTTCTCTGTTGGAACCCCTGCTATCCATCATTGCCTGGCTACAAAGCCCCATCACTACCCATTTGGGTGATTGATAATTGTTTCCCTTTGGACTTCAGGCTGTGTCTGCTTGGCTGTGTCTTCTATGTCCTCTACTATGGGGTGGATTTCCCCCAGCCAGGCTACAGCCTCTTCTCACGACTGCACTGTCTGGTTGCCAGTAAACTATGTTGATTTGAGGATGAATTCCAAAATGTGATAATCACCTATGAAAACAAATGGTATAAAGATGGAACAAGTGACAGTTGAAATGTGTTTACTCCTGCTGGGGTCCTTGTTTTGGTGACAGAAGTTGTATGTAATGTTAGGTAGACTGTCAGACTGTGGATAAGAACATTATCTTTGAAGAGATCCTGTAATAAGAGGAATAATAATTAGGATCTGGGAAAGTGACAAGGGGTGAGGAAGGAAATATGTAGCAGCAGATAATATAATTTTACATGGGATGGGAGCACAGGAAATCTGGCTTTTTAAATGCAAAGTTTGAGACTTTAATCATAATAACAAGAGAAGCTACTGTGTGTTAAGCAGTTTCTAGGCAATATAGCTCATTTCACCCTCACAACAACCTATAAGGTAGGTACTAATATTATTCCCAGTTTGCAGAGGGGATAATCGAGGCTTGGAGAGGTGAATTAACTCTTGTGAGGTAACATAGCCAGTATGGTGTAGAGCTCAGCATGGCACTTGTGCCAAACTTGTCTCCACAGGTCTCTGGCTAACATTTGCTAGAGGCCAGGCACTTACATGTAATGTACCATTTAAGCCTTACAGTAGTGCTATGATATAGCTGCTATTAGGATTCTAAACTTATTGATGAGAAAACAGTGACATATAGAATTTTAAAACCTTGCCTATTTAGTAAATGGCTGTCAGTGCTTTTATCCAGTATGCCATAAACACAAGCCACACTGCATGAGGCTAAAGGAAAATTCAAAAGTTAAAAAAATGGTGTAACATTTAAGACGAGGAGTGAATCATTGAGAGGCCAAGGCATAAGTCACAGCTAACAGAGTCATAAAGTGAGAAATGGGTTTGATAAGGCCACATGTAGCTTCTTGATCTGGCCTCTTTTAATCATTGAATGAACTCTACTATCCAACCAAGATTTAGGATGGATATCGACAGCCCACAGCACCTTTTGAAGAAGCTGACTGATTCGGATGGTTCACTCATATTATGTACCAGGTCATATGCAACATTTAATTTATGGCTTTGGCCATAATCTTGAAACAAAATGGGACCAAGTGAGAATTTAGTAAACATTAATCCTGTAAGTCTCTATAAGTTATGGATTCCACTACCACTCCCATCTCATCTATGACTGCCTTTCATATACTGCTCTGGCACTGCTGGACTTCTTGCTGTACTTTGAATAATGCAAGTTCATACTTACTGTATGCCCAATGCTTGAGTGATATTAGGCTCTTAGTATAAATGGAAGAGATGGAATATGTGGAACAGGTGGAGGGAATGCTTGGTTCCTTTATCACAACAGGAAGAAAGGAGAATAATAATAATGTCTAATATATCAGGCAGTTAAATAGGGCTTACTATGAACTGGGCACTTTACATACATTAACTCATTAAACTTATAATCCTGTTTATTAGGTACTATTATTCCTTTTTTATAAAAAAACAGAAAAGTACAGAAAGCCTATATGATATGACAAAATTCCCAGTTTGTATGTGGTAGAGCTGACTTTTAACTGAAAAACCCACAGAGGTGTAGGTAGGCTTTTTTTTGTTTGTAATCAGATAAAAGGAGAGCATTTATGTCTAATGGCTTAAATTTTCTCTGTAATTTGTGCAAAAAGAGGGAGGAGAATGGACTCAAGGAGTGGAGGTTTGAGGAAAATGGAGGAAATTTGAAGTAGTCTGTGGAGAGTGGGAAATGGAATCGATCAAAGATCTGCAATTAGGATTGCATGTGATATTCATAATGTGTATGAGGTTGGCAGTCATGAACATGTATGGTCCACGTCTTTATCCAGCAGTTATTTATCAATCTGATGCAGGTACGGGGGTGAAAGTTGACAATAGCATTCTTCCAGTTTTTGCCAGATGGATAAAATGAAATGATAGAGAAATGAGAGAGTTTAGGATATTTACAAGAGTGATGCAAAGGACCAAGGGGAGGGATCTAAAATGGACAAACAGCAAGGTAAAGAAAAAAATTAGCTGACAGATTGGGAAAAAGTGATTAAGTCAATGGACTGGAGATCTTAATGAAGTCAAAGAATGGTTGTAGTGGAATTACTTGAACATGCAAAGTGGAAAAAGGAGAGGTCATGGACAGAGAAGGGGATGGTAGAGTTAGTGATACGAAAGGTGAAGAAGATTCAAAGATCTTAGGGAGGGGTGGTTACAATAGGGTGCAAGAGAAGGTCAATATAAATGAGGAGGTCAAGGAACTGAGAAGCCAGGAGTTTGGAAGTCCATCTATATTGATATTGATGTTACCGAGAACAGTGACAGGGCTTGGGTAGGGTTGGAAGATGCCAAGGTCTGATAAGTGAAGGAATTGCTGACAGGGACAGAAAGAGAGAGGCTGGTATATTCAGAAGATGTAAGTCAAAAGGAAGGTTTACAGGAGAAAAGAGGACTAGGAATAGCAATGGCGAACATAGATGAGACCTAGTAAACTTCTTGGCCCTGAGGTAGTTGAGGTGTGAGAAAATAATCAGCCACCACTTGAGAGTGTTGCAGGGGAAGCAGGGTTTGGATTCCATGATGTATTTCAGTTTATCTGTACCTGCAGATACTCATCCTTGTTTTTCTCTCTCTTGATTATGTGTTATATATTGATCAGGGTTTGTGTGCACACATTATCATATTAAACACGACTCAGACAATCATCAAACATTTCTTAGAAAAATTCTATTTCAGACGATAAACTTTCACCTTGTTAAGAAAGTGTCTTTTCAGATTCTGTCCAACAGCTCACACTGGAACTATTTACAGCAAGTTTAGGTGGAGATAATTTTTAAAAATAATCTCCTCTAAAAAGCCTAAAGCTCTTCTGTACCAGCCTGGAGATGTCAGAGAGCTATGGGGAGAGGTCTGAATAGCTAGGAGCCGTAGTGGGCCTGCTGTGTGTATTTCACACAAAGCAGTGCCTTGAGGGGTCCAGTCAGCTGCTGCCTTCAGTGCAATTGCTTCAAATAACTTGTTGGAGAGTTAAATGCCTGAGAAGCTGGAGTATTTCTTGGCCCCATGGTGGAAAATCACATCCTCTTGTCTTCAAGATTCCTTTTCAGGGTGATGATGGAGAGAGAGAGAGAGAGGGAGAGGGAGAGCGAGAGCGAGAGCGAGAGAGAGAGAGAGAGCGAGAGAGAGATAAGAGCTAACAATCTAGGTGCCATTTCAAGCAAACAGCCCTGCTCTATTTAGTCTCATTCACAATGAACAAGTACCAAGTGATGGATTGTAGTTAGATCTCATCTCCTTTAATCCAGTCCTCATCTGGGCTTGCCTGGCTTAATTAGTTCTGGAGATTTCGTCAGTGTAGCAACAAACTTGCCTGGAAAACCAAGGCAAGAGTCAACTGTGCTAAGCCCAGGACAAGCAGGAAGACAGGGCATGTGGTGTCTGTTAAGTCTTTTATCTATTCTTGCGACCTTCTTCCGTAAGGGTTTTTGGGTTGAATTCAGAAGCAGGACATTTTTACATAGTCATTTTGAAACAGATGACATTGAGAGATCCCTGTAAAATTATAAAAGCACTTGTTATTTTAAATTATCAATAATATTTACAAGACACATCCTTGACCTTTGAGTCAGCCTAACTTGTACCCCATGCTGAGACCCTTTCACTGTATGGTTTGCTACTTGGTAGTATGGAATAATGCTTAAGCTAGGTTAAGTTAGATCTCATCCTGTGTTCAAGTCCTGTCTCTTCCATTTCCCACTCATGTGATCTCAGGACAGATATATAATCTAGTCTCTAAACTTTAATGTACTCTTCTGTAAAATGGGAATGATAGTAGCCCTTTGGATCTATATGAGTTCGCATAGTGCCTTAGTAAATATTTATTCAATATCATCTTATTATCACTTTATTTAGTAGTTTTTAAATTTTTATGAGTACATATTAATTTAGTCATCAATAGAGCTAATAAAGATTCTCAAAAAGGTTGTTAGAATTGGGTTAGCCTCTTGTCCTAATTTTAAAAGTCACTATAAAGAAATATACTGTTATTAAGTGTATGTATATTTATTAAGAGTTCTTCAGGAACTATTTAGTCTGAAATTGAAAATAACAGATAATGTTGCAGTTCACTTGGTTTTCCTCCAACACTGTGTAGTAGATATTTGATAACGTAAAATTTGTATGACTAAGAAGCCTACAAAACTCAGAGGTGCCCATCTTCTAGATTTTCTAATGGAAAACTGTAAGTTTTAGTGTCAAGCAGTTAAATTAATCACTAAAAGTAAATTGTAACTCTGAAGAAGCACTAGAAAAGTTTTGTCAAGGAGACTATTCAGACAGGAAGTGAATTCCCAGGCACTTTGCTCAGAATGAGCAATTGACCTTTTTGAGGTGAGCACATGGAATAACCATGGACTCTTGGTTAAATATGAAGCAAATGCAAGATGTGTCTGACCCTTGCCTTATCTCCAACCTCATCTGTGATTCTATTTTGCACATTACTTAGTCATTAAAAAACCAAAACCAAAAGGGTCATGGTGATTTGTTTTTAGGCTTCATCAGAATGATTGAATCATGAAGGGAGTATCAAAATATCACCTCTCACAGTCTAGCACTACCATTGACTTGAGGATCAGAGGAGACAATCAGCCACATTTCGGTGCCAGTCTTCAGTCCCCTTTCCCTCTCCTTCTCTACCTCTTTCTCCTGGATACTTGTTTAGGGCTATCATCAGTCAGGTTTCTCCCTGACTGTCCTCAGTGGTGCTCCTTCTGCATTGCCTTCACTCAAAGTGCCATAGAGTCCACCATCATCCTTCATTTCTCCTTTTCGTTAACCAATCAGTTTTGTCCTATAGCTGGCTGATAAGATATAGTATTACACATATTGTGTCAGTACCTGATCATGCTTAAATTTTATTTTTTATTTTTAAAGGTGATCACATTATGGAAGTATAGGAATGCAAGAAAGAGAGGAAGTGCTCTGAGAGCAGATAATGGATGAAATTAGCCTTTTCTTAGGGCACTGGGATAGTCAGCCTAGAGAACAAACACTTTAAGCAAAACCTGAAGAATGAATAGAGGTTATTTGGGTGAAGAGGTATAAGGATAAAGGGCATTCCAGGCAGAGGGCCTGGTAAAAGGCCCAGAGGTGGGAAGAAGCTAATGAGGAACTCCAAGAAGGTCAGTGGGAGTGAAGCATGTAAATGAGTCTGGGGAAGTAGACAGGGGCCAGATGATTCAGTTCTTATAGGCTATGGTAAGCATTTTGACTTTATCCTAAAAGTAGGTGATACGTTGTTAAAAGGCTTAGAGCAACAGAGTAATATGATTAGATTTGTGTTTTGAATGGGGGACTTTATCTTTCTTGGTTTCAGCCAGTGCTGGGCCTAGTTTACCTGATCTTGATTCAGTTTTCTTTCCATTTCAATATTGTCCTTCTTTATAAATACAATATAGAGATTGTATACTAATTGTGGGCAATCCAAGATTTGGCTGTTTGATTCTGGAAGTGTGACTCTTTAAATCTCATGTGTTTTTCTGTTAGGGTCATGCCCTCACCCTTTAAAAACTTTTTGTTCTTGGAGGAGGTGACACACCAAATCTTTTGAATCAAATCATAAAGGCTTTTAAATCAAGCCCTCATTCTAAGGTCCAGGTGACAGCTTCTGAATTGCTAAAATGTGTCCCATGTGTTCCTCAGCCTGAGTAGTTGGCCACTGGATTGCCACCTAAATCTAGTACCGAACACTCAATATCAATACTATTGCTTTTGTCTTTGAGGTTGAATAACACGTCAATACTGGTAATGTAATGATTTACTGTTCTTTAGGGTGGTTACATTTCATGGAGGCAGCCTAAATGGAATTAATTGTGGGCTAATTAAATGCTCGCTGCTTCTCTCTCAAGTTCCCTCTTGGGCATTGGCTGCAATGAGTTATGCAAGTTGCAGGAAACTGTAAATTATGACTCAGCTTAAAGAAAAATGGATTGCTTTTTTAATACTTATTGAACACTTAAAACAGATGCTTAAATCTCTACAAGTTTTAGATAATTAAAATTATAAATCTATGCTCTTTGAACAGGAACATGAGTAGGGATCAGAGGTATAAATAGTACCATGCTGGGGAGATTCACCTTGTGGCTTCAGGTTTATTACTGTAACTAGGGCTGTCCCCAGGCAAAGTAGCAAAGAGGAGGAATCTGTGTCTGTTGCCTCTGAATCTCCCCAGACTCCAGACCTCCTGAATGCTCTCAGGCTGCCGGGTACCTCTTACTGTAGGACCATCTAATGCTAGTTCTTCCCTCTGACATCAAAGGTTTATCTGTTCTGTCTTTCATTCCCTGAAGGCTTTGCTGCATGTTAGAGTAATCGAGTTGCAGTAACAGTAAAACCCCCAAATCTCAGTGGCTTAACAGAGTAGTTGATTTTTCATGCATAGAAAGTCCCAACTGGGTGGTTCTGATTGGCTGGAGGCATCCCCTCTAGGGACTCCTGCTACTTTCATCTTATGGCTCTATCATCTTAAATTTGTCTATCCCAAGGTTTCCATGATTTTCTGTATCAGCTCTAGAAGTAGAAAGGGGACAGAGAACCATGTGTGAGGTTTTTTTATAAGCCTGGATTGGAAGCGTAGTCTTTGTTCACAGTCCATGGCCACATCTGATGGCAAGGAAGACAGGAATATACTCTAGCTGTCTGTCTAAGGTGGAGAGGAAATGGGCTTGATGGAGAGCTAATCAGTTTCTGCCATTCTTGCTGGCAGCAAATGTGATAAACAAGTTTGCGGAAGGGGTTAGTGCCTTGCCCCCTCCTTTGGTATTTTGATTTCAAGTGGTGCTTTCTGGAAAAAAGATATGTTGTCTGAAAATCGGGTTGGTGTAGTAAACATGGGATCACTTTTATTTCATTGCCTTTTAGTTACATGTCAAATCTGCGCAAACATCTCCAAATACCTGATATTATAGAATGAATACATTTGTTGTCATAGAGTGCTCTCTTTCTTGGTCTCTCATGCTGTCTTGCTCTTTTGCTTGCCCCACCCTCTTCTTTCTCTCTCTCTCTCTCTCTCTTTCTCTCTCTCTCTGATGATTGAAAAAAGTAATGATATGTTTTTCTTGGGGCATTTTCTTTCTGAATTCAATTGGGATTTCTGGTGAGGAATGCTGTGATCATAATTCCAGTATTTTTGCCATTGAAATAGTTATTTGAATGTTCAATCAGCAAATTATTAATCCCTGCTAATAAAGAATTGGTGGCTTAAGTTGTTACTAAAGTCAAGAATCTTCTAATATTTTACATTCACTAAGCATATGAAAATCAAATAAGCAATCTAGTGAATTCACATTTTTATATGATGAGTTGGGATCAAGGACATTTGAAAAATGTTAGCCAACAATTTATCCAGAGGATTTTATATAAGAATCTGTTCCATTTTTCTTGGGCAATTATGCAAAATTAACAAATATATCTTTTTTTTCCTTTGATTCTTTATCAATTTATTAGGATACTGAGAACCTTAATAAAAGTTAAATACATTTATAAACTTTATTCAGGTCTTTATTTTCAACCAGCCAGTTGATTTCCTTTAAATGGAATTTCATTTCACTACCCAGAAACTGGCTCTGACTTTAAACTATCCTTGCTATGGGCTAAAAACATTTCTTGTCCTGTACCAGTGTCACAATGTACAGATGCAGTGATGACTATTACCAAGTCACTTTAGGATTAAAAGAATTCTTAAAGCAATCGGAGACACGTTTTTAGGAGCAAACACTGTAATAATTCCATTGTTGAGCTGGTAAAATTTTAAGAGCTTGACTCATAAGAGTCGTTAAAGATAATTTCAAAACTGTTACCCTATCTTTGATAAAGGCATTTTATATCTTCCCAATTAAGAACCTTCATGGTGTGTCAGTTCTATTATCTTATCTGGGTTTTTCCCCCTTTCCACATATTAAAAGTCTAGGCTATGACAAATTTCGTCCTGTCATGCTAAATGTGGTCTCAGTGCCCTTGGAGATTTACTTTCTCTGAAATTCCAGGTTAGGGCTTTTCCAGATACAGTGCACAAATCTTTTTCCCTTTCATCTCGCCCCTCCACACAAACTCCACTGCCAACTCCACCCCACACCTGGTATCCGAAACTTAAATTTCTTCAGGCAATAATATCTCTCCCATTGTCCTGCATTGTAGGAACTTTGTAATATCAATTTCCCAATTTCTGTGCACAGATTACATGAAACCTGTGCGTTCAGGAAGCTTATGTTATCCTGATAGAAAAATATCATGGCCAAATAGACCTACTGAAAATGACTGCTTGGAATTTTTCAATGTGAAATCCCTCCACCGATATCAATGATGTGTCTGTTACCAGTTATAGTGTAGTCGTTATGTGGTCTCTGAAGTCAAACAAGTCTGTTCAGATCCAGCTCAGCCAGTTCTCAGCTGTGTGATTTTGGCAACTTATCTAATTTCTGGATTCTCAGTTTTTTCTTTTGTAAAGAATGATAGTACCTACTCATGGGTTGTTGAATGGATGAAATTAGACAATAGACCATTACAATGTAAATTATATAATGTAAATTAGCACTGCCTGACACTAAATAAACACCCTATAAATGTAAGCTGTCACATTTGCAGATAGTACTTGTGAAATCCCTGATTATACTGGCCCCTGACCAGGAGATTAAAGAGACTTGCCATTGTTAAGGAGCTAAACATCCTTTCCCTCCCCTCAGTCATCCCCTACACCCACACTCCCCATTCAGACAATTTCAGGGGACAGTGTCATATTGCCTCATAGCAATCATCATTCTGTGATTTTATAATGGTCAGGGAGTAACAGAGATAATCTCTGGAAATTTCCCAATGTTCTAGTGTCAAAAGAATGGATTGATTCTTCTTTCTAAGGGGCTGATGTGGGCCCAACTGCATGCCAGGACCTGGGCCTCCAGGCTTGATTTGGGATTTACAAGGTTTCGTTGCCAGGGTGAGAAGATATGGGAGTCTTAAACTTATCGAATGCTCAAAATTCAAACCAAAGCCTGGGCTCATATTTTCAGTACTAAGGGTGAGAGCAGAACCAGAAACAGGAGATGAAAGCAAAGTCTCACAAGCAGGCAGAATTTGTTTGGAGCAAGGGAGAAGGGGAGCAGGACAACAGGAGCAAGAATAGTGGAAAACTGAGAGAGGAGTGGAGCTGAACACTGTAAATATGGCCAGAGTACCTGCAGCTTATTTTTATGAGCTCATGACCACATAGTGCATGGATTAGTGAACCAGTCTAACTGTGTATGGTTTGTTACACAGCATTTGCTCAATTTTGCCACAACTCTGCCCCTGCAAAAGGTCTTCCTCATTGTGTTAACAAAGGTTCTATTATAAAAGAAGCACAAGGGTTTAGTTGAAGGGAAGGTGATATGGCTTTTATGAGTGACATCAAAACTCTCACAGGTTAGGGATGTCCTCCTACTTACTAGATTCTGTTAATGTCCTGTATTGGTCCTACAGTTTTGTGAATGAATTATATTTAAGCTATGTATACATTCTCTTCTTGAAGGGAAGAAATTCTTTGTGCTCATTAATCATGGTGCAGAGTAGTTCATCTTTTTGCTTCTCTTCACCTTTTTTTGAATGTGAGTTTTTAGTTGTTGTTGGGCTAGAGGAGACAAATTCTAGTCTTGTTAGAAACAAATGATTCAGTTCTTATTTCTTCTAACTTTACCATTCATGATTTTCTGGGCTCCCATCATGTTCCTTCTAAATTTTTACCTTTCCAGTTTGAAAGATCATCTTTATCTAAGTGCATTTTACTTAGCAGCTATCTGTTCTATTGTTCGATTCACAATCAATCAGCAATACATTTTGAACTTCTATTATGAGCCCAGTGTGCATTAGACACTGTGGCGGAATAATAGGAGGAAAAAATTCATTACTTCAGCCTACAGAAAGCATAAAATTTTGTTGACGATTACTTGGAGATGGAAAAAATTTAGAGAAGGATTGTAATCTTGCATAATGAAGAGCAGAGACTGCAAACCTTCTAGGTCACTGATCTCATACAGGAGTGCTTTAGAATCACCTGAGATCACTGAATTACTGAACTGCATAGGGCCCAATTCTTCAGGTTGTGGGTGGTGCCTGCTATACATTTTATCAAGCTCTCTAGGTGATTCTGCTGCTGGGGATCCCTAAACCATCCTTTGGGAAGCAGTAGGCTAAAAATATCTGTGAAAATTGGGAGGCACACAAGGTTTGCGATTGACTACAGAAGGTATGATTGGAGCCTGGAGGGGTGGGAAGAACTTAGAGAAGAAGTTGTTGGAGGAAATTCTTGGAAGGGCTACTGGAAGCGGGAATGAGAATGGGATCTGTTGTAGAGATGAGCTAATTGTTCACCAGCTCTGTTTTCTTTCCTTCCTAGTAACACAGTCTACATTTTCTCATCTCCAGTGAAGTTTGGCTGTTTGAGTTCTGGCCAATGGAATACAGACAGAAGTTTTGGCACTTTTAGGCCAAAATTATGGGTGTGTGTCCCATAACATCCTCCACTGTTTCTCTTCTCCCATATGCTTGCTAGATGTTAATGCTCAGAGTGACCTTGGAATCTTTCTGGTGTAGCTTACAGCCTCCACTGGCATGTGTGTCTGAATGATTGTGACTTCTCCTGACCAAGAGAAACATCCATATTGGACTTCATATGAGTAAGACTTCTATTGTGTTAAGCTATTGAGATTTCAGGGTTTCTCTATGAGAGCTCCTACTGTAATCTTAACATTCAAGGGACCAGGCTAGACCTATATTCAATCTTCCAGATAAATATCCTCATGAATCATAGCAACATTTTCAAAACACTTTGCGTGTATTTCTGTGTAAACTTTAACCAACAGGACTCCTAGCTGGACATTCCTTTACCCCTAAATCGCTTTGCTGAGAAGTAAAGGAAATGTAAACAAAATTTCACTATACTAGAGGAGTTCAATTGCTCTGGATCCTTTTAAACCTTCTTGGATAAGACAAAGGTAGGTAAAAGCACATTAGCATGCATTAGGAAGGACTTAATTCATCTCCCACCCACGTCCTGCCTTTCCCCTGCTCCACACCTGCCTAACGGCTCCTGGGAAGTAGTTGGCTGGCTGCAATTAAACTCAAGCGCCTCCTCAAGCACTTGGTAAAAAACAGCCTTGGCATAATGATGCTCCTTCTCCTACTGTATGGAAGGGAACAAAAAAAGGTGAAACGGTTAGCAGTTGTCTTAAAATCTTGTGACGGTTTTACTCTTTGAATTTCCATAATTAGTTGGTCATTTTATTGTTCCTGGTAGTGGGCATCTTATGCATTTTTTTCACAGAATTCATCACTTTAATATTAATTAATAATTTTTTACTAAAAAGCAGGGACTTACTTTCAGTGAGACAGGTGTCAGCTGGCTTTGTGCAGTTCATAGTTCGTCTTGCTTGGGAACACTTTCTCATATTCTGTCATCTGCTTTTCAGTGATGAGTGCAGCAAAAGAATTGCTAACTTGCAGATGCCTTGTGATCTGGAACCTTCCTACCATTGGGTACTTTTGATGATGTGATCTGAATACCACTGTCTTACCCCAAAGTTTCCTCCTGACCTGAAGGATCTCTCCCTGGCCTGATAAGGTGCCTAGTATTTCTGTTATTGAAGGAACTATTTGGGGACCACAATATTATCTCAAAAAAGTTTCCTGTAAAAATACAATAAATTACAAGGGCTAAAGTAACCCATTAACCACTAACATAAATGAACTTGTGTTACTATTGTATAAAAAAAAGGGACAATGATATAATGGCATTCTGGGTGGAAAAAGCGGAGCCAAAGGGGCGCTGTCTGCTTTAGTGGATCATCCTAGTAGAGAAGAAAGGATTCCTTGGAATGTTTGGGGCCAAGTGAAAACCCTGGCAAGTTGGAGTGCACTGTGAACTCCACCTTGAGGAACCTTAGAAGGGATGTATTCTACAGAACACCAGAAATGGTAAAGAGTTGTGGGAACTAAAAGAATAACATTTAAAATGGCAGAGAAAAGAGTAGAGACCGGAAAAGGAATGAGAAGCTTAAAATGGAAAACAGAAGCAAGGATTTCAAAAGTGAGATGTCCCCAGATCAAACCACATCCCTGGAGAGAATCACTGAGAGGAAAAACAGAAGAATAGGCCAAGCCATGTTACTGAGAGAATAAAAGCATATTTTTTGCTCCTTTCTATGAAACTCTTACTTGCCTCACTAACCCTGTTTCCTTTTGACATGTATGTTATGCAAATATTAATGTTATTTATTGATTATCTGTTTAGTATCTGTGTTGAGCCTGTTGAAGCCATCCTGCACCCAGCTAGTATGCCACTAAAGCTCATACCATTAGCTTCACAGAACAAGACATGGAGGTGCCTAGGTAAGCAATTCAGTTATACCCAGTACATCCTTTCAATGAATATCTGACTGCAAGAGCTATCACATGTGGTCAGAGGTAAAAGTACATTCCCTGATTAATGCCTGTCAATCACCATGAAATGTCTGCTGACCTTTCTCTTCTGTCTAGATTTCCTTCTGTTAACTCATGGCCACCATTTTTGGGCAGTACTGGCAACTCAGAGTCATGTCTACTGAGCCTGGCAAACAAATGAATTGTGTTTCATTTTCTGTAGTAAAGGTTAATTATTAGTATTATTGTTGTTGTTTATATATATGTTATTTAATAAAAAAGGACAGAATACTACTACAAGAAGAGAATGCCAATCTAATGCTGTTTATTCATTATTAGTAACCATAATCTGTAGGATACTATCGTTCTTAACAGGCACATCTTCCCAGTTTAGAGTTAAGCAGAAAGTTACCCCAAAAGTTCATCTGTTTCCTGGAGACTAAAACCATTTTAAGTGGCCAGGACCCCTGAAGACCTATCTTTTGTCTTTACCTTAAGATCTACTGTGTTCTTCTTTGATTACTTCTTCTGTAGTCTTTGAGTACTTTATTGACACTTCTCCTTTAGCTTCACTCAAGCAATTGAAATCTTGCACCTGGATTAGCACAAGAGACAAACCTGCAGTTTATCCTCCATATTTTTTTTTTTGCCAGGATAAAAACCATTCTTTTTTGTCAGAGGAATCCAAGCAATATTCTCCTGTGTGAATACTTATTACTAGCCTGTCAGAAAAAGGTTATGGAAATTCCCATTTGGAGAGAACGCCATGAAGACTTTTTCTTCCCGCCTAGTAAATTTCATGCAGATGCACCTCTCTGGGTACTGTAGCTGCAATTCCTTTTGAAAGTTCACCTTGCATAAATGCACCATGTAAGGAAATTCCCATTGCGGTAATACATTGCAAATATATCCCTCCTTGAAACAACTATAGAATGTTTTCCTATTGAGTAAGAGTACTTGAAGCAGTATGAAGCATCGGAGTTTGATTTGCACGGTCCTGGTCTTTCAGGCACTGTGGGCCACTTTCATAACACAGGAGTTGGGGAATAGGATCAACATTCTTGTTGGACTCCACATCTGTTATAGGAAACTGTGTTTGGGAGACTAGGATTTGACCTGTGGTATGTCTAAAACTGAGTCCTATTACCTTGCCTGTCAGTACTCAGCAATTCAGATGTTGGACAGTCATGGCGTCTGAGTAGTTGCACTGTTGTACTGGGCCTGTGAGGTGATTTTCCAACTGGTAGCCAGGTTGACACCTACCCACCATTGCTTAAAAGAGCTATGCCGCAAAATTCTACCCCAGTAACCCTGAAGCTCAGAGGCTTCCCCAAACTCAGCATTCACTACAGAGTTATTGCTATGTCACCAGCATTTCCTCCTTATTAGGCTTTGCTATGTTGCTCACAGCTTATGTCATTGTAAGCTTCCAGGTCTTTGATATAGATTTATTGATATGGATGGAACAACCACTGAAGTGTTCACCATTAAACAAAGACACTTAACTATAGCTACATTCTGAGGAACTAAACTGACTTGAACCAAGGACCAGAAATGATCTCTTTAATATAGAATCTGTCTTGACAAAATCAAATCAACAGTGGCAATATTAGAACCTTAGCCCCTATAATAATAATAGCTAGCATGTATTGAGCTCTTACTATATGCTAGTCATTGGTATAAACAGGTAGGCATTACTCATAATCCTTACCACAATGCAATGAGGTGGTACTATTATTTCCTCAAGGTTATAGGTGAAACAACTGACGCACAGAGAGGTGAAGTCTCTTACTCAAGTTCACATGGCAGGTAAAACGGCAGTGCTATGATATCAACACCTTGTGAGTCTGGATCTGACATCAAAGCTCTTAACCACTACCTATACTACCTCTCTGCTGCTGTTAGTGAGGAAAGTAAAACTAGTGTTCTACATTAGGATTTTTGGCTAATATTTCATTTTATCTGAATGGAAACATGCCTGGTTTCAGAAATTCTTCACTCAGTTTAGAAACAGTGATAGTTAGGTACTACTGCTGACTTGCTGTGACCTTTGCAGTTCACTTGACTTCCCAAACCCTCATTTCCACATCTAAAAGTGTGGCTAATAACATTTGTCCCACCCACCTGCCTGTGTTGTGAGACGATGTGAAGTGAAGTCAGTGTTTTTGAAAGTAGTTCTTCGTTTAAAACTGGTTTCTGTTACATTTCTCTGTCTGAGGGTTAGAGAGTCTCAAATACTAGTCAGCAGTGAAGGTAAAATACAGCATAGGCTCCAAGTTAAAAGAAAGGGAACATTAATACCAAGTTCAGGCTAGGGAAGGGAGGAAGGAAGCTGACCTCCACACAGACCAAGGGGACCTAACAAACTAGAAACACACTGGCAGGTCAGGGTCAGAGGAACAAAGAGTAAAGGTATGTTTGAGTGTCAGCCAGCTCTTTTCTTGTTAATCTTAGTGACTTGCCTTTTCCTGACAGAAGAGCATCCTTTGAAGGGAGAAGGAACGGGGTGGAAATCAGAGTGCCTCATGCATGAGGTTTTGAAAAACGCAACCTGCAGCACACAGAGAGCTACAGACCCTAAGAGAGGCTCATATTCTAGGACAGTACACATAGAAGATCACGCCTTCATGCCAGAATTTTCCAGCTGAGAAAATAGTCATGTCATTTGGCTGCTGTGGGAAAGGTCTAGAGTCACCCAGGGCCTCAGAGGAGTATCATGGAATTAGAGGAATTAATTACATTAAAAATATTCTGAGCTTGGCATGGTGGCCTGTGCATATGGCCCCAGCTAGTTGGGAAGCTTAGGCAGGAGGATTGCTTGAGACCAAGAATTCCAGTTCAGCCTGGGCAATATAGCAAGACTCCATCTCTAGAAAAAAAGAGGAATTTGTCCTACAGAAAATCACATTATATACAAACATTGTTCTTAAAACACTAAGAGGATCAATATTCATTCCTAGGGTAGAAAAAAAAAGCTATTAGACTTCCTGGAGCATTTGATATCCATGACGTTCATAGTTTCATAACAGTAGCAAAACAACAATAATAATATCCATTCATTTTATGCCTATAATATGATGGGGATATGCTGGATGCTATATACATATTATTTCTAACTCACAACAATCTTATGAGGTCAGAACTCTTATTATCCTCGTTTCCTTGGTCAGAAAACTGTCCCTGAAAGATTAGAGACTTACCCCTTGTTATGTAGCTAGTTACAAACCTTGTTAGAGGTTTTCTATCTAAAATAGGACTTCTCTTTTAGATTCCATCTCTCTACCTTGTTTTCTTTCCCTACACAGTCATTACCAGTAAATATCTGAAATTAATTTGTTTCTTTGTTTACTGTCTTTCTCCCAGGCTAAAATGGAAATGCCATGAGGGCAGAGATTTTATTAAATTCATTAACTCAATCTTACAATAGTCTCAGGCATATAGTAGATGTGTGTTGTTCATAGCTGTTGAATGAATGACAGAGTGGTGGAGGTGGAACTCAATCCCACATCTAAGCACCTCCAAAGCCCCTGATCTTTTGACTACTCTATGTTGCTTTCTCTCCATATATATATGTATATATTTATATTTAATATTTAAGAGGATTAAACATTTGAAAGCTACAGCTTTCTGTTTTTACCTGTATTCAACTCCTCAGCAATGACACCAAGAGCAAATAACTGGCTGAGGATTTTTGACTTAGTTTAACCTAAAAATACAAACCAAAACAAAGGCCCATTTTCTATAAGTAAAATTCCTCCAAAAAGGAAACAAAGACAAAATAAATAAAAAGACAAAGAATTAACTATAAGTTGCAGCATGGGAAATTTGATCTCTTTGGGAATTTTGTGTTATTATTATTGTTACTGTGATTTGTGTGTGGGTGGGGCGGGAATATGTTTTTCGTTCTTATCAGTAGGTGGCAGCAATTTTCTTAGGCTGAGATGAGCTTAACAGTTAAAAGGGAATCTAGCAAGTCTTGTCCAGAAGAAGATAAAGAGATTTTTTTTTTTTAAGCTGAAGTTCATAAGTTCACCTTTCTTGGAATATGGTTAACTTCTAATTGAAATATAAATTGAATAACACCATCTGTTGAACATAATGTCAGTGCAAGAGAATTTCTAACAACCATATCCATCAACTCTGGTAACCATTTTGGAGAGTCTAATATGACTTACACAATTGTATTCTAATCATATGTAACAGAAATATGATTTATTAGTCATTCATTATCTGCTTGTGTAACCTCCAATCTGCCCCCGTCTTGTAAGAAATTGCTTAGAGCTGGTTCACCTCATGGGTGTGACCAAGCAGAAACTTTCTTCCCTGGTGGGTTTTTTTCTCTTTTTGTAGAGAGTGTTCAGAAGATGTAGGGAAAGATATGCTTAGGTCTATGTGTACTCGAACTGGGATTGAATCCTATGATGGCATGTTTCCACAATGCAGCCCTTGCATGATTGGCTCCAGCAGAGGTGGTCATCGGTTGCTCATTTACTTGTCCGTCTTCTTCACTGGTTTGAGAAAACGGATCATGTCTTGATTTTCTAGTAGTCTGCACAAAACTTAGGATGTAGTAGGTGCTCAATAAATATTTGTTCCTTGGTTGTTTTTTGTTGATGTTGTTAGGTTCTCACTCTGTCACCCAGGCTGGTGTGCAGTGGCATGATCAAATCTCACTGTAATCTCGAATTCCTGGGTGATATGATTTGGCTCTGTGTCCCCACCCAAATCTCTTCTTGTAGCTGCCATAATTCCCACATGTTGTGGGTGGGATCTGGTGGGAGATGATTGAATCATGAGGGCGGGTCGTTCTCGTGCTGTTCTCGTGATAGTGAATGGGTCTCTTAAGATCTTATGGTTTTAAAAACGTGAGTTTCTCTGCGCAATCTCTCTTTTTGCGTGTTGCCATTCATGTAAAGGTGTGACTTGCTCCTCCTTGCCTTCCATCATGATTGTGAGGCCTCCCCAGCCACGTGGAACTGTGAGTCCAATTAAACCTCTTTCTTTTGTAAATTGCCCAGTCTCAAGTATGTCTTTATCAGCAGCGTGAAAACAGACTAATACACTGGGCTTAACTGACACTCCCACCTCAGCCTCCCAAGTAGCTAAGACTACAGGCATGTGTAACTATGCTCGACTAATTTTTTAAAAAAAATATATAGAGAAAGGGTCTTGGTATGTTTCCCAGGCTGGTCTCAAACTCCTGGCCTCAAGCAATCCTCCTGCCCTAACCTCCCAAAGTGCTGGGATCACCTTGCCTGTCCTGTTGCTTGGATTTTTGATGATACTGTCCTGAAGCTTGCACAGTATATGGGACGCTTATTGGACTTTATGAGTTCTGGTTGAGTGTTTCTCATTCAGTGCTATTATTTGTGAGACATGGCTAAAGAAAATGACTAAATGTATAATCCTTTGTATAAATCTATGCAAATGTAAAGTTTTACTTGGTCAATTCGTTTCTTGTTTGTTGATCCCTTAGGCAAGCTTGTTCAACTGGTGGCCTGCAGGCCACATGCGGCCCAGGATGGCTTTGAATGTGGCTCAACACAAATTCACAAACTTTTTAAAAACATTCTGTGATTTTTTTTTCGATATATATATATATATATATATTAGCTCATGAGCTATTGTTAGTGTTAGCATATTTTATGTGTGGTCCAAGACAATTCTTCCAAAGTGGTCCAAATTCCTCTTCCAAAGCCAAAAGATTGGATACTCCCTCTGCCTTAGAGCCTTGAAGGACACATTGATATACTCACATTCTCCTCATCGTCATCTACTAAGATCAACTTTATGCTAGACTCTGGCATGCAAGTTTCTGCCTTTCAAGATCTGGACTGCAAGGTACATCCATGAAATCATGAAAAACGATATAACTTACCACAAATTCCAAGTACTTGGTTAATAAGCATGAGAAGGAAGAACTCAGATAACATTATAAACTTTAGCCAAGAGGTTGTGCTAAAAGATGTAAGTAGTCTGGTTATTTGAAGACCCTTGGATAATAGAAAATTTTCATTTTTATTGGAATGTTTGCTCTTGTTGTTGTAGTAGAAATACAGCCATGCTGTGCTAGATGCTGGATGTTCACCTCTCTTTTAACATATTCAGTGAATAAATTAGCCCCAAAGAGACTAAAAACCTAATGGTTGATTTTTTTAAAAAGAAATTCTTTGCTGAATCAGTTACTTTTTCAATATGCTAATAATAGGTGAAAGAACATACCATGAATAGTTTCATAAAGTGGTTGAGATTTTAGTTTTCATAGTCAATTTAAGCTGGCTAAAAAGAAGTGAAAAGCTCTAAGATCAAAACCGTGAGTTTGATGAAAAGCAATTGTTTGATTATTTATACAAACTACTTACAGAAGAATGATTTGAAAAGCAAATGGAACTGTATTTTCATGATAACAGTTATTCCAATTTTGTTTTCTTTAAAAATTCTCATATATAGTATAGAAATTTGCAAATAGAAGATAAAGAGTAAGAGTAATGCCATTTACGGATTACAAAATATAAATTGGGATAAAGGGCATCAAAATGATGATAAAACCAGATAAGCTTCATCAACTTTAAGTTAATACACTATCTTCTTTGAAAGGAAAAAAATAACCTAATGATTTTTATTGGTATTTTCAAATAATACTTGGTGATGATTAAAGCCCAATGCATTTGCTATTGACTAGTGTTAAAGAATTGACTTTATGCCACTACCCCTACCCCTGGCACTGGCCCTGACTTTCCTACTATTCGTACCCTAGGGTCTTATCCAAGATGCATTGATTTCTCTATCAGTGATTTCTTCTGAATAGTTAACTCACTCGTCAATTCTACAAGATTAACTACATCTCCAACTGCTATGGCCAATTTCTGAAGTTTATGGTCCATTTCATAAAATCTTGTAAATCAGCCCTTACTTCCTTTTTATTATGTGTCCCTGCAGAATCCATGTGCCAGTATTGCTTCAAATTTATATGTGAGGCCAAGAACCAGACAACCTTATCATGGGATAATTGTTTTAAATCCTATTAAGGTCTTTTCTGTATTAAAATGGCTAAGGTTAAGAATAGCAAGTATGACAATCAACTCCGTTCTTTTTTATTTAAGGTTTGGCACAAGACTCATTTATTCTAAGAAGACTTCTCTGAGCAACTACCCCTTAAAACACAACTACAACTACAAACCTCTCGATACTCACAGCCCCCTATATCAGTGAGTGTTACTTGTATTTCTTGGCATTTAAGTGTAGAATTCTAACTTTAATGCTATGCTATGTATGCATGTATTCTGCCTTACAGCTTGGTGGTGACTAGCTCTAACTCTGGAATCATACTGTTAGGGTTTGGAGCTAGCTCTGCTGTGTATTACTGGTATAATTTGAGGCAATTTACTTAACCTATTCATATCTCACTTTTCTCATCTATGACATGAAGATAATAATAGCACCTCCCTTATAGGAGTGTGAGATAGAAAACAGTTTAAATGTTTAAGTGATAAGTACATACTTGGCACATATTATTATATAAATGTTAGCTATATTGTTATGCTTTTGAGTTTTTCTCATTTCTGAATTATTTTTGGAGGCTATTTGAAAGCGGATTCATGTTTTCAATACTCACATACTCTCTCCATGCCCATAGTGTCATGCTTAGTGCCATGAATGTATATGTTTCCTAAAATAATGAAAAAATGAATAGATTGTTCTAGTGACTCCAGATGTGCCTATATCATGAGCTCAATATCCATCATACATTCAGAAAAATATAATAGTAAAAGCAAATTCAAGCAAATTTTCCTATCAAAGGAGGCCACGGATGACGAAGAATTGGTCATACCCCACCTGAGTTGAGATCTGGGCATGAGGAGTGTTTGCAAAAGTCTTCCTTGAAGAATACTCATTTCAGAATTCAGAGAAACTTAAAAATGATGTCCCAAGAACTAATGATGACAGCTGAAGGTAAAAACATACTTTGAATCAGGTAGACATGCTAGCTATCCTCTGATGTAAATGAAGGATGAACTTTAATTTATGTTGCCCCAGTGTATACAGCTAAGACCGATAGATCAAAATTACAGGATGGAATATTTGAGTTCAATATGAAGAAACACTTTCTAACAGCCTAGGCTGTCCTAAAGAGGAATGAGTGGCTTCTTAAGTAGTTTGGCTGGGTTCACAGGCAGCCGCTTTTCATTCACCATGCATTGATAGAAAATGGTCGCTTCTGTGGCGGGGAGTTTTGCGTTGCTTTCAGGGCCAACACACAGGCAAGATCAAATGCAGTGCCACACTGGAAGTGGTAAAAAGAGAGCTTATTTCTCCCTTCACTTCCCATGAATGAGAGAAAGAAGGTGGACAAAGGTTGTTAGTGCTGTGGTACTTGTCCAGGTAACATGCTAGGAGAGCTCAAAGGAAAGAGAGTGTGATATTTGTCCTTGATGTAGATGATTCAATATCTATCGATCTTAAAAATCACATAGGTCACTGGTCACCAAATTTAGATTTTGCTGATTAGTAAAATTCCCTGTACCTTAGCAAGTGCATAGAGTTGCCATCATGTTTTCTTGCCAAGAAAGGACATTAAAAAACCCAAACTCACCTACCATTGGCTTACATTATCATTTTACAAAATAATCAATATTTTATTTTATTTATTTATTTTTCAAGCTTTTTCTTCAAGGTCTCACTATGTTTCCCAGGCTGGTCTCAAATTCCTGGGCTCAAGTGATCCTACCCACTTAACCTTCCAAAGCGCCAGGATTATAGACATGAGGAACCACACCCAGCCCGTTACAAAAGAATCAACTTTTTTTTTTTAAAAAAGGAAATGGAATGTAATCCTATAATAAAAATATTGAATTTTTTGGGTTACAAAAAATACACATTGTCCATATTCTGCTCATTTCACTTTGGTATGGTCAAATAGAATCCTCAGCATATATTGGGAAGAGTTCTCATTCAAGCACTTGTGAAGCATTATTTAGGCTTTAGTGATACTGCGATTCTTTCATATGAGATTCCTAACCCCCATCACTTTCTTGCTCCTTTTAACCCTCTTATTATGGCATTGGTGTCTTAAACATTAATTCCCCAAAGTAACATTTATCCCATAGATCTCACTGAACTCCACTGGTAGATTGTCCCAACCTTATTTGGGTTTGACATCATCTGTAGGATCCTAACAAAAAGCTAGTATTTAGTTAGTAAGCCTGTGCTGGGGTGGTGTCTTCCAACTATTCTAAAGACTCATTAAATAATATGGTATAATGCCATTATTTCCAAATGCCAAAAATCTAGGAATTATAGTTGCTAAAATAATTTAATCCATAAGGAATAAGGACTTTAGCAGTCTTTGATGTCTCCTAAAAGCCCTTTGAACCTGCATGGCATCATAGATGTCAAAATCTATTTTTTTCTGTAATAATGTACTGTGGAAGCTCTTGGGTAAAAATGTTCTAAATATCTACCCTGACAAGACAAAGGCTCCTATCATTTTTAAAACTTTAATTCCACTTCAGAAACATTGATATGCAATTGCTTGCTACTCAACTGGAATTTGTCTACATGTGAAATAACTTTTTTTGAAGCGTGTTATCTGCTAATGGAATTGTAGAGCATTTTCTGGAGAGGAAAGGAAAGACTAATCTTTTGGCTGCACAGCATAGACATTAGATTGCCATTTGGATCAGTGGCTTCTATATTACATTGTTTTACTTTTAAATGCTAAGGTTCTTATTTTAAAGTCACATTATTCAGAAGCTCTTCAGATATGTTAACACCTCAGTTTTGAGTATAATGCATGTAGGGTTTTATGCCCTTGTGAAAATTCCATTTCTAGTAGGATTCCAAATGGGTATTAAAAAAATTATCCACATGTTCTGCTTGGCTAAAATCCAGCAAATATATCCAGAACATGACAAAGCTGGGCACATCCTGCTGAGATCATTGCTTGAGGTACTCAGAATATTCCCAGACAAACCAATCCAACTGTGACTAATGAACAAGTTCCATTTATGATCTATAGTTTGCAAATGCTCCAGGAAGAGTCTCCTCTTCTTCTCTACCATTACCACCCCCACCACCTTATTCTAGGCTCTCACTTGCACTATTCAAAGGACCACTTGCCTGGCCTCTTAAATTTTATTTTGTGCCCACCCAATCACCACTCACATTGATCTTAAAACTTAAATCAGTTCCCATGACTCTCTTGCATAAAATTCTTCTTAAATGGCTTCTCCTTGCACATAAATACAAGAGAAACCTTCAACTCTTACTTGCTAGACCTTGCATGATGTGGTGCTTGCCTATGTCTACATTTATGCATGCATTCAATCATTCAGTAAACACTTATTAAATCCCTAGCCTATGTAAGGCAAACAAAACAGCGAAAAATCTCTGCTTGATGAAGTTGACATTCTGGTTGAAAGAAGCACAAAATGGTTGAAACTAAAAGGTAAAATATATAGTGTATAGCAGGATATTCAGTTACCTGGGACCTGAAGGGTCAAGAGGAAAGTGAAGTCACCAGAATGAGGAGAGATTGAGGATTGTATGGAAAAGCTTCTGACAAACACTGGGACCTTAGACCACAGGTCTCAGACAGCCCTATGTGGCCCCATTGGGAGGCACTAGGATGAATAAATACTCTGACTCTCTTTCCTATTTCAGATCTCCTCCTGGTCTTCTCTGCTAGCTAAATATAATAAACTAGATGGATGAAGGGAGCCTATTGATGTAGCCCAAGTGATCAGTCTTGGAGAGAGGAATAGAGAACAGGATAAAGAAGGTTGGAGAGTATGGAGAACAAAAAGAAGGTATGCAGTACAAGGCTGTGATTTTAAGTGGGGTGATCAGGGAAGTCCTCACTGAAAGCTTCATCTCAACAAAGTGTCCCTGTCACTCTCTTTTGTCTAAATGCACTGCTTTTCTTACATATACTCAGCTTTGCCTTGCTCCCACCTATCTGGGCTCAGGGCCTTTGCATATGCTGATACCCGTATCTGAAATGGTTCTTCCTTTCCTTCTCCTTTAATTAATTAACTTAATTGAGTTAGAGTTAGTTGCTTAATTAACTCCTATTCCACAGATGGAAGCTCTGGTGTCCTTTCTTAAAGTAAGCCTTCCCTGAGACCTTAGACTATTCAGATACTCCCTGTACTGTACTCCATCTTCTGTACTTCTGCTGTGTGCCATTCATATTTATTTGACTAATTAATATTCTTCCTGCTCACTCGACGTTAAAGTACATAAAGACAAGGAATATGTCTGTATTCTCTTTCACTATATTCACAGTGTTTAGAATGCAGTATGTAGTGAATAAATATTTAATTATTGAGTGATTGAAGATTAGTAATGGGAAAAAGTCACACTGAGAGATAGCTTGTCCTAAACTCCTCATTACCTTATATCTCTTGTCTTTTTCATGACTATGTATTTTTGGGTTATCAAAGTTCTAAATCCTCCATAAAAACTCTTTTGGACTTCTCTGGTTTACATTAGTCTCTTCTTTTTCTGGACTCAATTTGAGGGTGTGTTCAGAATCTCATAGTTTAGCACCTAGAACTGATATCTTAAGATCTGTGTATTTCACTGCATATATCTCAATATAAATGGGACAAAAACCTGTACATCATAGTACATATATTGAAAAAAAATTTTAAAAAGATTAATAGTAACATGTTAACCTTCTTGGCTATATATAGGGATAAGGAATGGGAATTTGGATAAAAATAAATAAATAAATAAAACTAGTGAGCAATGATGATGGTTGCATAAATGAAAACATTCACATGCACATATACACCAAAGGCCACCAGGACTGGGACTTGTGTATTGATACGGTTTGACTCTGTGTCCCCAGCCAAATCTCATGTTGAATTGTAATTCCCAAAGTTGGGTGAGGGACCTGGTGGGAAGTGATTAGATCATGGGAGTGGATTTTGCTCATGCTGTTCTCGTGATAGTAAGTGAGTTCTCACCAGATCTGATGGTTTAGAAGTGTGTGGCACTTTCTCTCTCTCTCTCTCTCTCTCCTGCTCTGCCATGCTTTCACTTCACCTTCTGCCATGACTGTAAGTTTCCTGAGGCCTCCCAGTCACGCTTCCTGTTAACTCTGCAGAGCTGTGAGTCAATTAAATGTCTTTTCTTCATAAATTACCCAGTCTCAAGTAGATCTTTATAGCAATGTGAAAACAGATGAATATAGGTATGTATATCACCCCTGGAAATTGTAATGTTGCCTTCCCACCTCATATCTATTCTTGGTTGCCCAACATGATTTTATAGCAACATAGCTTCTTCACCAGTAATAGCCACTTCAGAAATCTTTAAATTATATGGACTTGTTGAGTTAAAAAATAACTCAACTATCTTCTTGCCCAGTAGAATCCAGGAAAATAGAATATGGCATCTGCCCTTCACATTGCAGGATTATCTGTGCCTCCTTGGATTACCCTCCAGTGCATCTATTTACATTCAAGTCAGGATCTTTCTGCTAGATGTTGGTATACGTGTCATTCATGCACTCTCAGTTACGTGACAAGGTAAGCATTGGCTATTCAAGAATTGGTTTCTGTCTTCACTAGAGTCACAGAAATCCTATGCATAGGACAAAGCAAAATGGCTCAGTTGTCCAGGTCCTGTTGATCACTGTTCCCTTGGCCCCTCCCTTTTTCTCTGCCTGTAGACCTCTTGGGGTCTGTGTATTGGCTTGAACTTTCATATTTCCACCTTGCTCTGACTCTGATGTCTATGACTTCTTGGTGCTAATCTACTTACTGGACTCTGACTCCCTGAACTCTGTGTCTCATGTTGCCTTTGCGCCCTGACTCCAGCTTGCCTAGTTGGCTCTGACTTGCTGCTTTGCTCTGACCTTTGGTTTCTCGGGTCCCATTTTTACCCCAATTCTGGAATGCTTACACCAGCCTTCACCTTGGCCCCTGGGTCCCAGATCCTACCCCAGGACTGTGTCACTCTTGCCAAGTCCCTTTGCCCTGTTTCAGACTTACTTCAACCCTCCTTCTCTCAGCTCCCACTTTTTCATCCATGACCCACTGCCATATATATTACTCAAAACTCACAGTCTAGAAAAACTCTCCCCTCCCAACCACTGCCACCAGCAACCAATGACAGAAGTTCATATTTTGAAGCAGTGTCAGCACCATTCTGTA
Source organism: Cacajao melanocephalus (assembly GCA_963573385.1). Lineage (NCBI taxonomy): Eukaryota > Metazoa > Chordata > Mammalia > Primates > Pitheciidae > Cacajao > Cacajao melanocephalus. The sequence continues at coordinate 835 of CAUYLG010073805.1, read as the reverse complement.
AGCTGTTGGGAAGAAGACACAGGATATGACCTCTTAGCATAGATGAACAATATTGCCACTTACCAAATGGGAAATTATAACAATAATTATTAAGAAGGAATTTTTATGAGTGTTTAGTGCCTCAGGGGCCAGAAGCCCTTGTTGTCACATGGGAGACAGAGAGAGCAGAGGATTTGTCTGAAAAAAAAAAGATTTTTAAGGGTCATATCCCACTTGTAGTTCCCAGTTTGAGTTTCATTGAGGAGAAAGAGAGCCACATTGATTTTCATAATTAAAAACATGTTTTGGAGAAAGATCCAAGATGGCCGATTAGCAACAGCTCAAGATTGTAGCTCCCAGTGAAAGTGCAGAGAGCGAGTGGACACCGCAATTTCAGATGAATTTCTGTTGCCCACAAACTGGGAGCTACCCAGCGGAGGAGCCACACGGGTTGCCAGAGCGACTCTTTTGGCCGGTGCGGCTGTTTTGCCAGTGCCCTGGCGTGGCGTGGCGCTTCTCAGTGCAGAGTATACGCGACTGGGCGCCCTTTGAGTTGGGCTCAGCTGGTCCCATCCCCACAAGGAGAACAGCAATTGGAAGCACTGAGGACTGAGAGTTTCACAGTAAGCACTGCTGAACCCAGGAAGGCCTAGCTCTGTGGGGAAAGGGCGTCCACCGAAGAAAAACTAAGAAACAGAAAGAACTTCATCACCAGCAAGCCGGACGTCCACTCAGACCCAATCTGAAAGTCGGCAATTACAAAGATGACAGGTGGATAAATCCACAAATATGGGAAGAAACCAGTGCAAAAAGGCTGAGAACACCCGAAATCAGAAAGCCTCTCCTCCTACAGGGG
>CAUYLG010073804.1:0-15266 GCA_963573385.1 Cacajao melanocephalus | reverse complement strand
TGTCTATTGGTTTTACTTAAGAATTCTATTTTTAGACAATTTGCAATTCTGTTTGTACACTTTGAGTCAATTTGAGGTTTAATTAAGAGATAAATTATTGATGTCTATCACAATCAGATTACATATGTATGTGTGTTTATCTATATATATGACCCCAATTTTGGATATGGCTTAACATACTCTCTTAGCTGATTTTTGATGGATGGTAGTTTTATCTTGTCTAAATGAATAGTCATGGAGATAGTCTTATTTTTACCATGTGTGTAACTATGAATATATATATATAATTTAGTGAGAGAAATGCTTGTGTGATTTGAGGGTAATTTTCATGTTGAGCGCAGTGGCTCACGCCTGTAATCCCAGCACTTTGGGAGGCCAAGGCGGGTGGATCAGCCGAGTTTGGGGGTTCAAGACCAGCCTGACCAACATGGAGAAACCCCATTTCTACTAAAAATACAAAAATTAGCTGGGCGTGGTGGCACATGGCTGTAATCCCAGCTACTTAGGAGGCTGAGGCAGGAGAATCCCTTGAATCTGGAAGGAGCAGGTTGTGGTCTGCCACGCCACTGCACTCCAGCCTGGGCAACAAGAGCGAAACTCTGTCTCCAAAAAAAAGGTAATTTTCAAAAAGATTTATAATTCTGGATTTTTCAGTTTTCTTTAAAAACACTACTAATAAAACCATAACATAAAATGTACCACTTTAAATCTATCGAAGTGTACATTTCAGGACGAGGCGTGTTTGTGGCTTTCATCTGTAATCCCAGGATTTTTCGGGACCAAGAGGATTCCTGGAGCCCAAAGGTTTGAGACCACCGTGGGCAACATACGGAGACCCCTTTCTATAAAAAAAATGTAATAATAGCCAGGCATGGTGGTGTGCAGCTGTGGTTCCAGCTACGTGGGAGATTAAGGGGGAGTCAGAATATTGCCACTGCACTTCAGCTTGAATGAGAGAGACACCTGGTTTCAAAAAGAAAAAACCTGTTGATTTCAGGCATGTTAAGTATATTCAAATTTTTATGCAAAAGACTTCTAGAAACTTTGCATCTTGTAAAAGTAAAACTCAATACCCATTAAGTAATAATTGCTCATTTTACCCTCTCTCCAGGCCTTGACAAACCTTCTACTTTCTGTTTTTATAATTTTGACTACTTAAGTATCTAATATATGTGGAATCATACAGTATCCATAATTTTGTTACTGAATTCAAGGTTCATCTTAAAATGTGACAAGATTTTCCTTTTTAAGGTGGAATAATATTCCATTGTACTTATATGTGACATTTTTTGATATTTTTATAAATCAAGAGACACGTGGGTTGCTTTAGCCTTTTGGCTTTTGTGAATACTGCTAAAATAAACATGAATTTTCAAATTTGTCTTCCACGTCCTGTGTTGGTTTTTTTTTTTTCTCGAGATGAAGTCTTGCTCTGTTACCCAGGTTGGAGTGCAGTGTTGTACCGCAACCTCTGCCTCCTGGGTTCAAGCGATTCTCCTGCTTCAGCCTCCCAATTAGCTAGGATTACAGGTGCCCACCACCACGCCCAGCTAACTTTTTGCAGTTTTAGTAGAAACAGGGTTTCATTATGTTGGCCAGGTTGGTCTTAAACTCCTGATGTCAGGTGATCTGCCCACCTTAGCCTCTCAAATGGCTAAAATTACAGGCTTGAGTCACTGTTCCTGGCCTGTGTTATATATTTTCATATAGATATGTAAATGAAAAGCATTTATAACATTTAAAAATAATGGCTGCATCTGTTTTCCACGAACAATCAACATGGATTCCATTTTTATTGTATTATCAACAGATTTGATGTTTTTTTAAAAATTTATAGTGGCCATTTTTTTTTTTTTTTTTGTCAGACCGAGTCTCGCTCTGGTGCCCAGGCTGGACTGCAATGAGGAAATCTTGGCTCACTGCAACCTCCGCCTCCTGGATTCAAGTGATTCTTCTCCCTCAGCCTCTGAAGCGGTTGGGATTACAGGCACCCACCACCGTGCCCGGCTAATTTTTTGTATTTTTAGTAGAGACGGGTTTCACCATGATGGCCACGATGGTCTCAATCTCCTGACCTCGTGATCCACCCACCTTGGCCTCCCAAAGTGCTGGGATTAGAGGCCTGAGCCACTGCATCCAGCTATCGTGGCATTCTAATGAGTGTGAGGTGGTTTTGTCATTGTGTTTTTTTAAGATTATTTCTCCACAAATTATTAACTTTGTGTGCTTTTTCAAATCCATTTTTCCATTTGTGTAATTCTTTAATGAAAATTTTGTTTGTCCATTTCTAAATCAAGTTATTCAACTTTATTGTTTAGGTTTAAGGATTGTTCATATATTTTAAATACTAACTTCTTTCACATGTAAGTCACATGTTTTCACTTTTGAGTTTTTTTTTTTTTTTTTTTTTTTTTAGACAAGGTCTTAATATGTTATCCAGGCTGGAGTGCAGTAGTGTTATCTCCGCTCACTGCAACATCCACCTCTTGGGTTCAAGTGATTCTCCTTCCTCAGCCTTCCTAGTAGATGGGATTATAGGTAACTGCCACTGCGACCCTGCTAGGTTTTGTATTTTTCATACAGACAAGGTTTCACCATGTTGACTGTTCCAGGTTGGTTTCACACTCCTGACCTAAGGTGATCCACCCTCCTTAACCTCAAGAAAATTCTGGGAATACAGGCTGGGGCCATTTCACACAGCTATTTTCACGCATTTTCTAAGGGATGTTATCGCTCCTGAATTTTGTTTCGATGTGCAAAAATTTTAAAGTCTAGCGTAGTTCAGTGTTTCCGTTCTCATGCATTTCATGTCGTATCTAAGAAAATAGTGCCAAGACCAATGTAATTTAATGTCTAAGTATTTTATTTAAAATATATATTTTTTATCATTCATGGAAAAATCCAACCTTATTTTATCAGTATTGATACTCAATTTTCAACATCATTTTTTAAGAAATTATTTTTCTCTATTTTGTACTCATGGCAATTTTGTGGAAGATCATTTGGTCATATAGAGAAGGGTTCAGTTCTGAGCTCTCTATTCTGTTCTTTCATCTGTTTATCTTTGTGTCAGTATCATATTATGTTACTGTAACTTTTAACTGTAGGTTGGATTGGCATCTTTGGAAAAGTACATTTCTTGACTCCTGAAGAACAATATGTTGAAGAGTGTGTTTTATATTCACATCTTTTTTAATTTGCCAGTTTGACTTTTTCTTTTCATTCCTGGTTTCATTCAGTCTCAATCTGTAGCCCAGGCTGGAGTGCAGTGGTGGGATCTCACCTCGCTGCAACCTCCACCTCGTGGATTTAGGTGATTCTCATGCCTCAGCCTCCTGAGTAGCTGAGACTACAGGCATGTACCACTAAGCCAGGCTAATTTTTTGTATTTTTAGTAGAGTTCTACCGTGTTAGCCAGGATGGTCTCAATCTCCTGACTTTGTGACCCACCTGCCTTGGCCTCCCAAAGTGCTGGGATTACAGGCATGAGCCACTGCGCTCAGCCTCATTCAGTTTTTGTTAGAAAACACACAGTATATAATTTTAGTCTTTTTAAATTGATTTGTTGTTGCTGTTTTGATACCAGATCTTACCATCACCCAGGCTGGAGTGCTGTGGCATAATTTTGGCTCACTGTATCCTCAGCCTCCTGGGCTCAAGTGATCAAGTGATTCTTTCATCTCAGTTTTCTGAGTAGCTAGGACTACAGACATGCATTACCATATCTGCCAAGTTGTTTACTTGTTTGTAGTGTTACAATCTCACTATGTTGCCCAGGCTAGTCAGCATTTTTAAATTTAATCAAACTTGATATGTGTCCTAACTGAATACATCAGATGTAAATAAGACTATTGTGTATTATCATGGTTTTGACTGGAGAGTTGTGTATGTGTCTGTGAAGCCTAATTGGTGTATAATATGGTTTGGATGTCCTTGTTCTCCAAAACTCATGCTGCAATATATATCCTTAATGCTGGATGTGGGACCTGCTGGGATATGTTACTGTCATGAAAGCAAATTTCTCTTGAACGGCTTGGTACGTCCTCTTGGTAACCAAAAAGTTTAAACCCTGCTAATACAAATGAGAGCTGTTTCACTAAAAGAACCTGGCTCCTTCACCTCATACTTGCTCTGTTAGTATATAATATGTCCAGTTACTCTTTACCTTCTACCACGACTGTACGTTTCCTGAGACCCTCACTAGAAGCAGATGCTGGCACACACTTCTTATACAGTCTGCCAAACTGTGAGCCAAAGAAACCTCTTTTATTTAGAAATTATGCATCTCAAATATTCCTCTATATGCAAAATAATTAATACAGTTTATATATTTTTTTGAGATGAAGTCTCACTCTTTCGCACAGGCTGGAGTGCAGTGGCACCATATCAGCTCACTGCAACCTCTGCCTCCTGGGTTGCAGCAATTCTCTTACATCAGCTTCCCAAGTACCTGGGACTACAGCCATGCACCACCATGCCCAGCTAATTTTTTTATATTTTAGTAGAGTCGGGGTTTCACCACATTGGCCTGGCTGGTCTTGAACTCCTGACCTCAGGTGATCTGCCTGCCTTGGCCTCTGAAAGTGCTGGGATTACAGGCAGGAGCCACCGCACCTGGCACATTTTTTTACTTTTGTTACTTTCAGCCTATTTGACTCAATGCTAACATGAGTCTCTTGTAGACGGCATACTGTATGCTTTTTAAAAAGCACCCAGGCATTCTATATCTTTTTCTTCATATAATTTTATTTATTTATTTAGACACAGAGTTTTGCTCTTCTTTCAGGCTGGAGTGCAATGGCATGATCTCAGCTCACTGCAACCTCCGTCTCCCATGTTCAAGTGATTCTCCTGCCTCAGTCTCCCAAATAGCTGGGATTACAGGTGCCCACTTTTTGTATTTTTAGTAGAGATGGGGTTTCACCATGATGGCCTGGCTGGTCTCAAACTCCTGACTTCAGGTGATCTGTCCGCCTCGGCCTCCCAAAGTGTTGAGATTACAGGCATAAGTTGTTATTACCAGTTACATTGTTATTGTTTTATGTTTTTCTAGTAGTTATATTTTTTTCATTTCTGGTTTTACTTTTTAAGTTTTATTTAATTTTATACTAGCATGGTTTATTTTTTATCTTTGCATGCTTTCTATAAATATTACCTTTGTAATATTGAAAACTGAAGATTACATACATCTTAAAACAATATATTTTAATGTCATAACAACTTCAGTTGAATACAAAAACTATACCTGTATGTTTTCCAGATTGTTAGTGATATTAAAATTATTTTATATGTTGTATATGTTAATAAAGATTCATGGAAATTTACATGCTTTTTATATTCTATAAAAGAACTTTAAAGGTTTTATGTAATATCATTTTTTTCGTTTTGTTTTTGAGACTAAGTCTTGCCCTATTGCCCAGGTTGGAGTGCAGTGGTGGAATGCTGGCTCATGGCAATGTCCGCCTTTTGGGTTCAAACAGTTCTTCTACCTAGGCGCCCCAAGTAGTTGGGATGACTTACAGGTGCCTGCCACCATGCCCGGCTAATTTTTTGTATTTGTAGTATAGATGGGGTTTCACCGTGTTGGCCAGGCTGGTCCCAAACTCCTGACCTCAGGTGATCTGCCCACCTTTGCCTCTCAAAGTGCTGGGATTACAGGTGGAAGCCACTGTGCCCAGCCTGTACCATCATTTTGATAGTAAAGAAATCTGTATGTGTTCATATATTGCCATTTAATGGAGAGCTTATATTTACATGTGCTCTTATGACGCTGTCCAGCATTATTTTAACAGAATGGACACATTTTAACATTTCTCTATTTCTATATGTAGAGTCTCATTATGTTGCCCAGGCTGGCTGATCTTGAACTTGTGGACTCAAGTGATGTGACTGCTTTGGCCTCCTAAGGCTGTCAGATTACACTGTGCCTGAGCTCCATGTAGTGTATATTTTATATTTGATATATATATCAATTTATATTGATTTAGTGATATATATATCAAATATAAAATATACACTACATGGAGTATATTTTATATTTGAGATCTATATCAATAAAATATATACACAAATATACATCAAATATATATATATATTTGATACCGAGTCTCCCTCTGTCACCCAGGCTTGAGTGCAGTGACAACATCTCGGCTCACTGCAACCTCCACCTCCCAGGTGCAAGCGATTCTCCTGCCTCAGCTTCCCTCCCAAGTAGCCAAAGTTATAGGTGTGAATGCCCAGCTAATTGTTTTTGTATTTTTAGTGGAGATAGGGTTTCACCATGTTGGCCAGGCTTATCTTGGACTCCTGACCTCAGGTGATCCACTTGTCTTGGCCTCCTTAAAGTGCTGGGATTATAGTCTTGTGCCACCGGCCTATATATATTTTGTTTTGATGGAGTCTTGCTCTTTCACCCAGGCTGGAGTGCAATGGCATGATTTTGGCTCACTGCAACCTCTGCCTTTTGGGTTCAAGCGATTCTCCTTTCTCAGCCTCTTGAATAGCTCAGACTACAGGTGTGCGCCACCACACTCAGCTAATTTTTGCATTTTTGGTACAGACAGGGTTTTACCATGTTATTCAAGCTGGTCTTGAACTCCTGACCTCAGGCAGTCCACCTGCCTCGGCCTCCCAAGGTGCTCGGATTACAGGCGTGAGCCAGCATGGCCTGGCTTGGGTAATATGTTTTGTAGGGCTGTATTAGTGGTGATGAACATTCTCACCTTTTATTTTGGAAAGTCCTGATTTTATTTTATTTTTCACCTGGGTGACGGTGGGCTGAGGCCGAAAAGGGCATCAGCCAGAAAGTCTTTATTTTTATCTTGTTTTTGAAGTGAAATAATTTTGAATTGAGTAATATTGAGAAGTTCTCAGGGTTGTTTTTTGTTTTTTTTTTTTAGTCAGAGTTTCGCTTTTGTTGCCCAAGCTGAAGTGCAATGACATGATCTCAGCTCACTGCAATCTGTGCCTCCTGGGTTCAAGCGATTCTTCTGCCTCAGCCTCCCTAGTAACTGGGATTATAGGCGTGTGTCACCATGCCTGGCTAATTTTTGTATTTTTAGTAGAGACGGGGTTTCACCTTGGTAGCCAGGCTAGTCTTGAACTCCTGACCTAGGTCACTGCCCATCTCCACCTCTCAAAGTCCTGGGATTACAGGCATGAGCCATTGCACCTGGCCAAGCTTTTTTTCCCCTTGTTTTAATCTTAAAGTAACCTCTGTATTATTGTTTGCCTATATTCGAAGATTCCTTTCATGAATACATTGATGTATTTGATGGTATTCAATACGTTTTATGTTCTATTTATTTTTTTGAGATGGAGTTTTGCTCTTGTTGTGCAGAGTGGAGTGCAATGGCCCAGTATTGACTCATTGCAACCTCCACCTTTCAGGTTCAGATGATTCCCCTGCCTTAGCCTCCAAAGTAGTGGGATTACAGATGCCTGGCACCACGCCCAGCTAATTTTTATATTTTCAGTAGAGAGGGGGGTTTCACCATGTTGATCAGACCGATCTCGACCTCAGGTGATCACCACCTTGGCCTCCCAAAGTGCTGGGATTACAGGCATGAGCCACTGCGCCCAGCCTACATTCCATGTTTTAATTTTGTTTTCCAATTTTATATTTTTGTGTTACATGTTTTTTGGCATGCCACATCACACCAGTTAATTATGTTTTGATTTTTTAGTTCATGTTATAATTGTATATGACAATATGTGTACAGTTTAAGATAATGTGGAGCAAAATTAAATATGAATAAGCCTTATGTCTAATATCTATTGCCAATATAAATATGTCTATGTTTGTTTGCCTGTATAAATATTATCCGTGTATTTTTGTGTCACCTGTGTATTTATTGTGTAGGTTTGTTGTAACAGGTTGTGTTTTGTTTTTTGGTTTTTGTTTGTTTTTGAAGGGGGGTTTCTTTTGGCCCAGTGTGGAGTACAATGGCAAGATCAGAGCTCAATGCAACCTCCGCCTTCTGGGTTCAATACATTTTCCTGCCTTGGTCTTCTGAGTATCTGGGATTACAGGCATGCACCACCACGCCTGGCTAATTTTGTATTTTTAGTAGAGACAGGGTTTCACCATGTTGGTCAGGCCGGTCTCCACCTCCTGACCTCAGGTGGTCCTCCACCTTTGGCAGTCCAAAGTTCTGAGATTACAGGTGTGAGCCACCATGCCAGACCTGCAACAGTTTTTTAATCCTGTCTAGATGAGTAGCCATAAAAACTCTCCTAATTTCAACATCTGTTTGTTCGTGAATCTGTATTATTTTCCTGTGGGAGAAACACTTTTGGATTTGAAGATAGTTTTAAAACTATAATAACTTTGTGGCCAGGCGCAGTGGCTCATGCCAGTAATCTAAGCACTTTGGGAGGCTGAGTCAGGAGGATCACAAGGTCAAGAGATTGAGACCATCCTGGCCAACATGGTAAAACCCCACCTATACTAAAAATACAAAAATTTGGTGGGCATGGTGGCACACACCTGTAATCGCAGCTACTCAGGAGGCTGTGGCAGGAGAATTGTTTGAACCCAGGAGGCGGAGGTGGCAGTGAGCTGAGATCAGCCAGTGCACTCCAGCCTCGGGGACAGAGTGAGACTCATTCTCAGAGAAAAAAAAACCTCTGTATTTATTTTAGGTATTATTATTTTTACTTATGTCAAAAATACATAACAAAATGTACAATAAAATATTTCTAGCCCAGCAGGGTAGTGGACACCTATAATCTCAGGTACTCGGGGGGCTGATGCAGAGAATTGCTGGAAACCATGAGGCAGAGGTTGCCATTAGCTTAGATCGCACCACTACACTCCAGCCTGGGCGACAGAGTGAGACTCTGTGGAAAAAAAAAAATGAGTTTTAAAAATGTGTTAAGACTTTGTTTTTGGCCTAACAGGTGGTCTGTAAAGATTGTTGTATGAGCTATTGAGAAGGCCGTGTATCCTGATGTTGAGGAGTGTTCTCTATACCTTCATTAGAAATAATTATTTTTCATTACCTTCTAATCCTCTATTCTCTTACTAATATTCTGTCTTGATTTATTATTATTACAAAAAGTAGAGTATTGAAATAATCTATAATTATATTGCTGTCTCTGTGTTTATTCAGTTTTGTTAGTATTTCCTTTATACATTTGAAATTCTAATTTGAGACACACATACACACATGTATAAACAAATTTGTCATAGGTCCCCATGGGTCCTGCTTTGTCTTTTTGAAGTTTTGACTTAAAATATATTTTATAAAATATGAGTTTTTGACTTAAGGTGCAGCTTGTGTAATGTTATTTTGGCCTCCTTTGCTCTCATTCAGTTAATATTTACAGGAAATTTCTACTTCTGTCTTGCCACCTTCAGTCTTCTTTTGTCAGTAGATCTCAACTAACTCTTGTAGAAAGGCAAGTTGAATCTTGATTTTTAAATTTTTTTAATAAACCTTTTTATTGAAAGTATGTCTCTCACAGTTGGAAAGATAATATATATTTAAATAGTTTTCTAAAAGAGAAAATATACTGATGTTATTGTATAAATTGTTTTATTTGACTCTTGTACTCTCATCTCTTATTTTATCTTTTTGTGTGTGGTTTTCTGATTTTTGTATTGATATGCTTTCAATTTATTTTTGGGTATCTATACCAATATTTTCTTCTTTCTCTTTCTCTCTGCCTTTCTCCTTCCTTGCTTCCTTCTCTCTCTCTCTCTCTCTCTCCTTTTTTCTTTCTCTTTCTTTCATCTTGCTCTGTAGCATAGGCTGGTGTGCAGCTCACCGCAACCTCCACCTTTCAGGTCTTGATTCAAGCAATTCTCCTGCCTCAGCCTCCCGAGTGCTGGGACAACAGGCACGCACCACCATGCCCAGATAATTTTTATATTTTTAGTAGAGACGGCGTTTCGCCATGTTGGCCAGGCTGGTCTTGAATTCCTGACCTCATCATCCGCCCGCCTTGGCCTCCCCAAGTGCTGGGATTACAGGCAAAAGCCACTGTGCCCAGCCCAGATATTTTCTTAGTGATACCTGGCAGATTACATAAAACCTCTAAAAGATCCAACAATATTTCATACAAAACTTCATCATTACATCTGCCTTCAACTTTGTTGTTGATTTTGCTGATTATATTTTTTGTTGTATATTCATTAACAGATGTTTACAATAATTTCTATACTCTTTTAAATTGTAGAGAATAATTAAAAATGTTTTCTACACCATTCTAATAATGTTAAGTAAAAAATTCTGTTTTGTATGTGTGCATATCTTTTCCAGAAAGTTATGTATTTTCATATGATTTTGTGTTGTTTTCTATGTTCAGTGAAAGAAACTCCTTTCAGCATCTTTGACATATGGGGCATATGCAGTGCCAATATACTTCCTCAGGATTTGGTTATTTTGAAGGATTTCTTATTACTTGGTAGTACAATTTTGCCGATGATATTATTCCCACCTGAGAGCTTTTTGTTAAATTATAACTTGAACAATATCACAGTTTCCTTCTGACCTGCAAACATTTTTTTGACAAATTCACTGGTTACCTCATGAGACTGTGCTTATAAATGACATGTCGTTTTTATCTTGCAGCTCCCAAATTCTCTTATCTGTAATTTTTGAAATTTTGCTACTATGTGTGTTTGATATAAATATCTTTTTGTGTATCCTAGTTTGTTTGTTCAGCTTTTACATTTTTTTTTTCTTTTTCTGAGATGGAGCCATGCTTGGTCAGGAGACTGGAGTGCAGTGGTACGATCCTGGCTCACTGCAATCTCCACCTCCTGAGTTCAGGGGATTCCCCTGCCTCAGCCTCCCAAGTAGCTGGGACTACAGGCACCTGCCACCACACCCAGATAATTTTTTTTTTTTTAGACGTCGTTTCACTCTTGTTTCCCAGGCTTGAGTGCAAGGGCGCAATCTCAGCTCTCCACAATCGATTCTCCTGCCTCAGCCTCCCGATTAGCTGGGACTATAGGCGCATGCCCCCACGCTTGGCAAATTTTTTGTATTTTTAGTAGAAACTGGGTTTCACCATGTTAGCCAGGATGGTCTCAATATCCTGACTTCATGATCCGCCCATCTTGACCTCCCAAAGAAGTGTTGGGATTACAAGTGTGAGCCACTGCACCGGGACTAATTTTTGTATTTTTAGTCTAGACTGGGTTTCACTATGTTGGCCAGGATGGCCTCGGTCTCCTAACCTCGTGATCTGCCCACCTCAGCCTCCCAAAGAGCTTGGATTACAAGCATGAGCCACACTGCCCAGCCTGTTTTTTAAGAAATTTTTCAATTATTTTTTGTATTTTGTATATCCAGTTTTTATTTTTTGCTATTTTAATATTTCTTGTTATCCTTATTTTTCTGATGTTTGGTAGTTCTCCGTGTTTTTATCTCACTTCCTCAGTATTAAATTGTATTTATTTATTTATGAATCGGAGACTTTTTCTGTCACCCAGACCCAGTGGCATGATCTAGGCTCACTGCAAACTCCCACTTCGGGTTCAAGGCACTGTTTTGCCCCAGCCTCCCAAGTAGCCAGAAGAGGTGCCTGCCACCAGCCTGGCTAATTTTTTTGTATTGTCAGAAGAGATGGGTTTCACCATGTTGACTGGGCTGATCTTGAACTGCTGAGCTCAAATGATCCACACACCTGGGCCTCCCAAAGTGCTGGGATTATAAGTAAGTCTGAGCCACCGTGCCCAGCCTATTTTATGTTATATTTGAGATACTCTTGCTCTGTTTCCCAGGTTGCAATACAGTGGTACAATCTCCACTCACTGCAACCTTCCCCTGCCGGGTTCAAGCAGTTCTCATGTGTCAGTCTCCCAAGTAGCTGGGATGATAGCCACATGCCATCACACCCTGCTAATTTTATATTTTTAGTAGATTGGGGTTTCACCATGTTGGCCAGGCTGGTCTCTCACCCTTTTTTTTTTTTTTTTTTTTTTTTTTTTGGAGATCGGGTTTTGCTCTTTCTTCCCAGGCTGGAGTGCAGTAGTGTGATCTCTGCTTACCACAACCTCGCCTCCCAGGTTTAAGCGATTCTCCTGCCTCAGCCTCCTAAGTAACTGGGATTACAGGCATGAGCCACCACCATGCTTGGCTAAATTTTGTATTTTTAGTAGAGATGGGGTTTCTCCATGTTGGTCAGGCTGGTCTCAAACTAACTAACTAACTCCCGACCTCAGGTGATCCACCTGCCTCAGCCTCCCAAAGTGCTGAGGTTACATGCGTGAGCCACTGCACCTGGCTTTAGGCTGGTCTCAAATTCCCACCCCGCTGTGATTTTCCCACCTTGGCCTCCCAGTGTGTTGGGATTCTAGGAATAAGCCACCAAGCCTGGCCTGTTTAATTTGTTTGGAATTTTAAAAATTACTAGGCCAGGCACGATGGCTCATGCCTGCATTCTTAGCACTTTGGGAGGCCAAGGTGGGTGGATCACAAAGTCAAGAGTTCAAGAATAGTCTGGCCAAGATAGTCAAACCCTGTCTCTACTAAAAATTACAAAAAAATTAGCCAGGTGTGGTGGTACGCACTTGTAATCCCAGGTACTTGGATTCTCCTGAGACAGGAGAATCACTTGAACCCAGGAAGTGGAGGTTGCAGTGAGCTGAGATCGCACTACTGCACTCCAGCCTGGGCAACAGAGCAAGACTCTGTCAAAAAAAAAAAAAAAAGATTATATACTTTTTATGGTCGCTTTTGAAAATTGTATAATTTTTTTTGATGGGTCCATGTTACTCTAGTATTTTGTATACATTGTAATCATTGAGATTTTGACATTAACAAAAACTACCTCTTACAATCTTTATAATATAGTATTGTTTTGTTGTAGTCTGAAAAGAGTTGTCTTGGCTAGAGATTCTGGAAATTTATCAAACACGCTTTTAGGATGTGTCTTGTCCAAAATTTTGTGTTTCGTGTTTAATTAAATTGGCTTATTCATATTTCTTCTTAATAATCAGTCATCACTTGCTACACCCATTTCCTGTTTGAGATACTGCATTTTCTCTGCTTCTGTAACATTTTTTGTTAGACTCAGTGAACTCAAACTGCCATTCCAACATATATCATCATCATCATCATTTCTTTCAGTATTTTATGTCATGGGAGACATTAGCCAGTGTCTATAAATGCCCCTAGAAGTGATAAAGATGTATGTGTCAATATATTTCTTGTTTTTTAAAAAAGAAACCAGTAGTTGGCAATTTAAATGTGTGTGTGTGTGTGAGTGACACAGAGTCTCACTCTGTTACCTAAACTGAAGTGCAGTGGCATCATCATGGCTCACTACAGTCTCTGCCTCCACAGTTCAAGCAATCCTCCTGCCTAAGTCAAGTCTCCCAAGTAGCTAGGATTACAGGTACCTGTTACCACACCTGGCTAGTTTTTTTTTGTATTTTTAGTAGAGATGGTATTTAATCCAGTTGGTCAGGCTGGTCTCAAACTCCTGACCTCAGGCAATCCACCTGCCTTGTTCATCTGATGTGCTGAGATTACAGGCATGAGACGTCATGCCTCTCTGGCAATTTACTTTATTGGTTTTTGTTTTGTTTGTTTGTTTTTTTTAATGCACAGTGTCACTCTGTCACCCAGGCTGGATTGTAGTGGCACGATCTTGGCTCACTGCAACCTGTGCCTCCCAGGGTCAAGCAATTCTCTGCCTCAGCCTCCTAAGTAGCTGGGATTACAAGTGCCCCCAACCATTCCCAGCTACGTTTTTGTATTTTTAGTAGAGACAAGGTTTCAGCATCTTTGCCAGGTTGGTCTTCAACTCCTGACCTCGTGTGTTCCACCCCTGTCACCCTCCCCAAGTGCTGGTATTATTACAGGCATGAACCACGGTACCTGACAGGCACTTTGCTTTTAAAGACACAGTGTTCTACTGAAGAGGAGGAAGACCTGTGTCTGGTATAAGAAACCAACTTTTCTGTTTCTTCTGTGTGGGTTTTTTGAATTGTGCTCACCTGGGGCCTTCACACACTTAACACACTTATAAATTTTTTACAAATGGATTTTGCTCAATATGTTTTTGTTGCATTTATGTGACCAGGAAGAAATTACAGCTTGTGGTGTTTTGCTATGTCATCTCACTTATGTAATTTGTATGATTTTATACAATACATTTGTAAAGTGTATTTATCTGAGTCTAGCAATTGAAGTAATGTGTTTGTATTGTTTCTTTCAGGTATGTCTTCTCATTTTGCCCAAGACCTTTTGCCAGGGCAGAGCATGAAAGATTCTTTCCAAAAAATGATACAGAACAGATATGAAAAATACAGATATGACAATTTACAGTTAGATAATGTCTGTGACAGTGTAGATGAGTGTCATGTGCACAAAGCAGGTTATGATGGAATTAACCAAAGTTTGACAATAACCCAGAGAAAAATATTTCAATGTGATAAATATATGAAAGTATTTTATAAGTTTTCAAATTCCAAAAGACATAAGATAAGACATATCGCAAAAAAATTTTTCAAATACATTGAATGTGGCAAAGCTATTAACCAGTCCTTAACTCTTACTACACATAAGAAAATTCATACTGGAGAGAAACCCTACAAATGTGAAGAATGTGGCAAAGCCTTCAACTGGTCCTCACACCTTACTATACATAAGAAAATTCATACTGGAGAGAAACCCTACAGATGTAAAGAATGTGGAAAAGCTTTCAACCAGGCCTCACACCTTATTGTGCATAAGAAAATTCATACTGGAGAGAAACCCTACAGATGTGAAGAGCATGGAAAAGCCTTTAAGTGGTCCTTTTGCTTCACTACACATAAGAAAATTCATAGTGGAGAGAAACTCCACAGATGTAGAGAATGTGGCAAAGACTTTGCACACGCCTCAACCCTTTCTACACATAAGAGAATTCACACTGGAGAGAAACCCTACAAATGTGAAGAATGTGGAAAAGCATTTAAGAAGTCATTTCAGTTTACTACACATAAGAAGATTCATACTGGAGAGAAACCCTACAGATGTGAAGAATGTGGAAAAGCTTTTAACCGATCCAAAACCCTTACTACACATAAGAGGATTCATACTGGAGAGAAACCCTACAAATGTGAAGAATGTGGCAAAGCCTTTAAGCAGTCCTCAAACCTTTCTATACATAAGATAATTCATACAGGAGAGAAACCCTATAAATGTGAAGAATGTGGCAAAGACTTTGCACACTCCTCAACCCTTTCTACACATAAGAGAATTCATACTGGAGAGAAACCGTACAAATGTGAAGAATGTGGCAAAGCATTTAAAAAGTCCTATAAC
>CAUYLG010073803.1:0-16120 GCA_963573385.1 Cacajao melanocephalus | reverse complement strand
GCTCTCTCTTGCAGCCCTAAGAAGTACCCAATTCTGTGCACACCTGAATCTTGGATTTCCAGCCTCCACAACTATGAGATAATACATTTTTGTTATTTATTTTTAATTAGGTCCCATTTGTCTATTTTGGCTTTTGTTGCCAATGCTTTTGGTATTTTAGTCATGAAGTCCTTCCCTATGCCTATGTCCTGCATGGTTTTGCCTAGGTTTTCTTCTTGGGTTTTTATGATGTTAGGTCTTATGTTTAAGTCTTTAATCCATCTGGAGTTAATTTTAGTGTACGGTGTCAGGAAGGGGTCCAGTTTCTGCTTTCTGCACGTGGCTAGCCAGTTTTCCCAACACCATTTATTAAACAGTGAATCTTTCCCCATTGCTTGTTTTTGTCAGGTTTGTCAAAGATCAGATGGTTGTAGATGTGTGGTGTTGCCTCTGAGGCCTCTGTTGTGTTCCATTGGTCTATATCTCTGTTTTGGCACCAGTACCATGCTGTTTTGATTACTGTAGCCTTGTAGTATAGTTTGAAGTCAGGTAGTGTGATGCCTCCAGCTTTGTTCTTTTTGCTTAGAATTGACTTGGTTATGTGGGCTCTCTTTTGGTTCCATATGAATTTTAAGGTGGTTTTTTCCAGTTCTGTGAAGAAGGTCATTGGTAGCTTGATGGGGATAGCATTGAATCTATAAATTACTTTGGGCAGTATGGCCATTTTCACAATATTGATTCTTTCTAATCATGAGCATGGAATGTTTCTCCATCTGTTTGTGTCTTCTCTTATTTCGTTGAGCAGTGGTTCATAGTTCTCCTTGAAGAGGTCCTTTACATCCTTTGTTAGTTATATTCCTAGGAATTTTATTCTCTTTGTAGCAATTGTGAATGGCAGTTCATTCTTGATTTGGCTCTCTTTAAGTCTGTTATTGGTGTATAGGAATGCCTGCAATTTTTGCACATTGATTTTGTATCCTGAGACTTTGCTGAATTTGCTCATCAGTTTCAGGAGATTTTGGGCTGAGACAATGGGGTCTTCTAAATATACAATCATGTCATCTGCAAATAGAGACAATTTGACATCCTCCTTTCCTAATTGAATATCCTTTATTTCTTTTTCTTGCCTGATTGCTCTGGCTAGAACTTTCAATACTATATTGAATAGGAGTAGTAAAAGAGGGCATTCCTGTCTAGTGCCAGATTTCAAAGGGAATGCTTCCAGTTTTTTCCCATTCAGTATGAAATTGGCTGTGGGTTTGTCATAAACAGCTTTTATTATTTTGAGATATGTTCTGTCAGTTTCTAGCTTATTGAGAGTTTTTAGCATAAAGGGCTGTTGAATTTTGTCAAAGGCCTTCTCTGCATCTATTGAGATAATCATGTGGTTTTTGTCTTTGGTTCTATTTATATGGTGAAGTATGTTTATGGACTTGCATATGTTGAACCAGCCTTGCATCGCTGGGATGAAGCCTACTTGATCATGATGATAAGTTTTTTGATGTGCTGTTGCAGTTGGTTTGCCTGTATTTTATTGAAGATTTTTGCATCTATGGTCATCATGTATATTGGCCTGAAGTTTTCTTTTCGTGTTGAGTCTCTGCCAGGTTTTGGTATCAGGATAATGTTGGTCTCATAGAATGATTTGGGTAGGATTCCCTCTTTTTGGATTGTTTGGAATAGTTTCAGAAGGAGTGGTACCAGCTCCTCTTTGTATGTCTGGTAGAATTCAGGTGTAAACCCGTCTGGATGTAGACTTGGTCGGTAGGCTATTAATTGCTGCCTCAACTTCAGCCCTTGTTATTGGTCTATTCAGGGTTTCGACTTCTTCTTGGTTTAAGCTTGGGACGGTGTAAGTGTCCAGGAGTTTATCCATTTCTTCCAGGTTTACTGGTTTATGTGCATAGAGTTGTTTGTAGTAATTTCTGATGGTAGTTTGTATTTCTGTGGAATCTGTGGTGATATCCCCTTTATTGTTTTTTATTGCATCTATTTGATTCTTCTCTCTTTTCTTTTTTAGTAATCTAGCTAGTGGTCTATTTTGTTGATCTTTTCAAAAAACCAGCTCCTGGATTTGTTGATTTTTTGAAAGTTTTTTTGTATCTCTGTCTCCTTCAGTTCTGCTCTGATCTTAGTTATTTCTTGTCTTCTGCTAGCTTTTGAGTGTTTTTGATCTTGCTCCTCTAGCTCTTTCAATTTTGATGATAGGGTGCCGATTTTAGATCTTTCCTTGCTTCTCATGTGGACATTTATTGCTATATATTTTCCTCTAGAGACTGCTTTAAATGTGTCCCAGACATTCTGGTATGGTGTGTCTTCATTCTTGTTGGTTTCGAAGAACATCTTTATTTCTGCCTTCATTTCATTGTTTATCAAGTCAATGTTCAAGAGCCAGTTGTTCAGTTTCCATGAAGCTGTGTGGTTCTGAGTTAGTTTCTGAATTCTGAGTTCTAACTTGATTGCACTGTGGCCTGAGAGATTGTTTGTTATAATTTCTGTTCTTTTGCATTTGCTGAGGAGTGATTTATTTCCAATTATGTGGTCAATTTTAGAGTAGGTGTGATGTGGTGCTGAGAAGAATGTATATTCTGTGGATTTGGGGTGGAGAGTTCCGTAAATGCTTAGTAGGTTTGCTTGGTCCAGGTCTGAGTTCAAGTCCTGGATATCCTTGTTAGTTTTCTGTCTTGTTGATCTGTCTAATAGTGACAGTGGAGTGTTAAAGTCTCCCACTATTACTGTGTGGGAGTCTAAGTCTCTTTGTAGGTCATTAAGAACTTGCTTTATGTATCTGGGTGCTCCTGTATTATGTGTGTATATATTTAGGATCATTAGCTCTTCTTGTTGCATTGATCCTTTTACCATTATGTAATGTCCTTCTTTGTCTCTTTTGATCTTTGTTGGTTTAAAATCTGTTTTATCAGAGACTAGAATTGCAACTCCTCCTTTTTTTGCTGTCCATTTTCTTGGTAAATCTTCCTCCATCCCTTTATTTTGAGCCTATATGTATCCTTGCTTGTGAGATGAGTTTCCTGGGTACAGCACACCTATGGGTTTTGACTTTTTATCCAATTTGCCAGTCTGTGTCTTTTGATTGGAGCTTTTAGCCCATTTACGTTTAAGGTTAATATTGTTATGTGTGAATTTGATCCTGCCATTTTGATGCTAGCTGGTTGTTTTGCCCATTAGTTGATGCAGTTTCTTCATTGTGTTGATGCTGTTTACCATTTGGTACGTTTTTGGAGTGACTGATACTGGTTGTTCCTTTCTATGTTTAGTGCTTCTTTCAGGAGCTCTTGTAAAGCAGGCCTGGTGGTGATGAAATCGCTGAACAATTGCTTGTTCGTAAAGGTTTTTATTTCTCCTTCACTTACGAAACTTAGTTTGGCTGGATATGAAATTCTAGGCTGAAAGTTCTTTTCTTTAAGGATGTTGAATATTGGTCCCCACTCTCTTCTGGCTTGTAAGGTTTCTGCTGAGAGATCTGCTGTGAGTCTGATGGGCTTCCTTTTGTGGGTAGCCCGACCTTTCTTTCTTGCTCCTCTTAGCATCTTTTCCTTCATTTCAACCCTGGTGAATCTGACAATTATGTGCCTTGGGGTTGCCCAACTTGAGGAATATCTTTGTGGTGTTCTCTGTATTTCATGAACTTGAATATTGGCCTGTGTTTCTAGGTTGGGGAAGTTTTCCTGGATAATATCCTGAAGTGTGTTTTCCAGCTTGGATTTATTCTCTCCATCACATTCAGGTACACCTATCAAATGTAGATTAGGTCTTTTCACATAATCTCATATTTCTTGGAGGCTTTGTTTGATTCTTTTTACTCTTTTTTCTCTAATCTTGCCTTCTCATTTTATTTCATTTAGTTGATCTTCAATCTCTGATATCCTTTCTTCTGCTTGATCGATTTGGCTATTAAAACTTGCTTGCTTCACGTAGTTCTCATGCTGTGTTTTTCAACTCCATCAGGTCATTTATGTTCTTTTCTAAGCTGGTTATTCTAGTTAGCATTTCGTCTAACCTTTTTTCAAGGTTTTTGGTTTCTTTGCATTGAGTTAGAACGTGTTCCTTTAGCTCAGAAAAGTTTGTTATTATCCACCTTCTGAAACCTGTTTCTGTCAATTCGTTGTACTCTTTCTTGGTCATGTTGTGATCCTATGTTGTTGAGGAGTTGTGATCCCTTGAAGGAGAATAGGTGTTCTGGTCTTTGATGGTTTAATCTTTCTTTTTCAGGTTTTTCCCCATCTTCGTGGATTTACCTGGCTGTGGTGTCAGGGAGCTGCTTGATGAGGTCAGTTTTCTGCCTGTAGAGGTGCTACTGGGTTTCTAGGGACTCCTTCAGGTTACTAGGGAAGGTTCCTGTGTCTTTTTTGTTTACATTAGGGGTTTAGGCCTGCCTCTTCTGCTGACCTGTAGGCACTGCTGGTTGGTCAAGAACACAGTCCCGTTGCTAAGTAGGCTTCTTGTGTTTCTTGTTAACACAAGTAGCCCAGTCCCACCCCTCTAATGGTGGGTTGTTCCCTTCCTCCAGTGGGCTGCATCATTCAGGGTTCAGCTCAGACTGTGGCACTGGTTGCGCAACCCACTAGAGTCAGAGCTTCAGCCCTCTGGAGTTTGTTGGGGAGGGTAGGGACCTGCCCAGCTGCACCTGGCCATCTACCCCTTTCAGCTTGCTCTCTCTGGTCATTGGTAGAGGCCTGCTGAGCTGCTCACTCTGTCCTCCCACTTACAGTTCCCTCTCTGGGCAGGGGGAGGGGGCGATAGCTCAGTCTGCAGGTTCTCCTGATGGCTTTTGGGCTTTTGTGTCTGTTTAGGTCTGTGCACCAATCCGGGACACTGTCCTGGATTATTATTCAACTCTGTGCTTGTAATTCCCTGCTCATGACTGGCAAAGATCCCCTGTTCTGTGTATTGCTGAGGCTTTAGGGGAAGTGCTGTATCTGGACTGGAGTGCCAGAGGGGTAGCCTCTGACTCGCCGGTCAGATGCGCTTTCTGGGTGAAGCAGCACCTCTCCTCACCTTGGTCTGCCCTGTGTGGGCTTTGCTCACCGTCCAACCAGACCCATTGAAATGCCCCTGGTACCTCAGTTGGAGCTAGGAGATCTCTGGATTTCTGCATCTCTCTTGCTGGGTGTTGTGCACCAGAGTTGTGTCTATTTGGCCATCTTGGAGAGAAAGCCACGTTTTTGTAATTTAAGTTACTCAGTTGTGACACTTTGTTACTGCAGTCCTAGCAGACTAATATAGCTACTTTGAGAGGAAATAGCATGGGGATGAAGGTGATGTGCTGAGGAAGCACAGCAGAAAGTGGAGAGATGGTCCATGAGGACATCCTTAGCTGTTGAATTGACAAGCCTCTTCCCTGTAGTCCCTCTTCCTTGGGATTTTTTTTTTGGATAATCACTTTCCTAATGGTGCAAACCATTTTGAGTTGCTCTTTGACTACTAGTAATTAAAGCAAACTAACCAAGTCAACCCTCCCCCATGTTCCTTTTTGCAATCTACATTCTGATATCCAACTCTGCCCTGGGCCACTCACTGTTCCCACATGTCTCTCTATATGTCTAAAGAAGAAAAAGAAGGATATATCCTTTTTCTCCCAAGAGATCTCCCTGCTTCTGTGAAAAACAGAAAGAAGTATGTTATTTAACTTTTCTCATTAGTATAAGCTAAGCCCAGCCATGACTCCTGTTATGACATTTTGATGGCCACATTTTATGAGAAAAGCCCGAATAGACAGACTTGTCTGTAAGTTCTTTCATCCTTTTGCATTCTTTTCTTGACTGTGTCTCAGAGAGTGTTTGATTATTGCAGGGTAGATGGAAAAGAAGCAGTTTCTGGCCTATGCTCTAGTTTCTCAGTTTTTGGAGTTATCTTTTGGGTCTGGAGTCTCTGGGAGTGAGGAAAGGAAGGCATTTTTGTGGTGGAGATTAACTTCATACACTTAAGAGGCTGCATGCAATCTCCAAGAGGAAGAGAGTGAAGAGGTTAAGAACTATGCCATCAAGGCTGGGTGCAGTGGCTCACGCCTGTAATCTCAGCACTTTGGGAGCTGAGGCAGGCGAATCACAAGGTCAGGAGATCGAGACCAGCCAGGCCAATATGCTGAAACCCCGTCTCTACTAAAAATACAAAAAAATTAGCCAGGCACAGTGGCGGGTGCCTGTAGTCCCAGCTACTCAGGAGGCTGAAGCAGGAGAATCACTTGAACTTGGGAGGTGGAGATTGCAGTGAGCCGAGATCATGGCACTGCACTCCAGCCTGGGTGACAGAGCTAGACTCTGTCTCAAAAAAAAAAAAAGAATTATGCCATCAAAATGTGCTGCTCTGGCATATTGACTATTTTGAATTATAGATATTTTAAAAACATCAGACATGAGGTAATCACTTTGATCTTAATTTTGTGTCTTACGTATTGACTATTTTGAATTAAAGATATTTTAAAAACATCAGACATGAGACAATCACTCTGATCTTAATTCTGTGTCTTAAAGGCAGGAGATGAAATTCCCATATGAGAGATGGCCTCCCTGTCACAGAAGGAATACCATTCTCCTTATCAAGGATGAGAAATTGAAGCCAAGAGAATTCTGTATAGACCTTGTTCAAATAATTCTTATATTTTAAGTTTCCCCATATAATTTAGCTGCCGTTTCAAAACTTACTGTCCTTTGTGCAACCAGTATAGAAGCGATTGACTCACACTGCTTCCTTGGGTCTTCTTTTCCCTATACGAGATTTTATGTCCTGTAAAACATGTGTTAAATAAATTTTGTATGCTTTTCTCCTGTTAACTTGTCTTACATCAGTTAAATTCTTGAGCCCAGGTGGGACCCTAAGATGATGGAGGTGGAGATTTACCATCTCTGCAAGAAAAAAGACAGATGCCCAGACCACCAGGCTTGGGAAATCAGATTTCCTAGGCTTTGAAGTGGGCACTGTGAGTGAACCTGGCCCTCTGAAACTTCCTGTTCCTGGACATCCCAGCTGCTAATATGAGTTGCCCCTTAACTGGCTTAGGGCTGGGACATTAAAGGAATTTCCCTTTTGTTGACATAACTGTAGAATGACTATAGCTAACAGCAATATATTATTTAGTTTCAAATAGCTAGAAGGAGGATATTGAATGTTCCCAACACAAATAAATGACAATTATTTGAGATGATGGGATATGCTAATAACATTAATCTGATTCCTATACATTATATACATCACATATACATACATTATATATATATAACATCACTATGTACCCCATAAATATGTGCAGTTATGTGTCAATTAAATACATTTAAACAAAGATTCCTATGGTTTTTTCATAGGAATCTTTAAACAAAGATTTTCAATCTTTAAACAAAGATTCCTATGGTTTTTTCATTTTCATGTGTCTTCCCTGTGTCTTTTAAGTTGCTGGAGTAACTCACACTTCCACAGAGGATATGGATTTGGGGGAAGAGAATAATAATAATACTTACATGAATAATAATAATACTTACATGAACTCTCCAGCCCCCGATCACCAGGCAGAACTCCTAACTGGTATCCTGCTTCCATTTGGGTTGCAGGGGATGGGTTTGAGGGATCTTCTGAAAAACGTTTGGTGTTTTTACCCAGGAATGCTGGTCTGGGCTCTCATCTTATTTACTCATTCATTTAAGAAATGGTGGTGGGGTGGATTGATATTCAGGAAAATATATTTTTGAAGCTGGTGTCTTTCTGCTGATGAATAAAGAATGGGAAATATCTTCCTTGAATGCTGTGGTTATCGAAGTTGAAATGAATGATTGTAAAGTATCCTTACAAAACTTGTGAGAGTAAAAATCTTTCCTAAAAGGGTGCAAAGAAATGAGATCATTCTTCAGCCTAGTTATAACACAAGAACTTGCTATTTTTATTTCCAGATTAGTATAAAAATAGGTCATATTGAGCAGAGAACATTTTATTAAATATAACACATTTTTTAGTGCTGGCTTATTGTCAATCAATCAATAAGTATTAGCCACTAAGTGCTTCTTCTATTTAAATTATAAATCATATTATTTATTTCATTCACCACTTATACTGCTACTTACTAAGTAGGTATTACTTTTGTTAAAAGTAATTTTCCAGGCTGGGTGTGATGACTCGTGCCTGTAATCTCAGCACTTTGGGAGGCAAGGGTGGGAGGATCGCTTGAGGCCAGGAGTTCAAAGAAGACTGAGCAACATAGCGAGGGCCTGTCTCTACAAAAAAGATGGACGCAGCAAACCACCAAGGCACGTGTGTACCTACGTAACAAATCTGCACGTTCTGCACATGTACCCCAGAACTTAAAGCATAATAATGATTACAAAATAAGCCGAGTGTGGTGCTGCTAACCTGTAATCTTAGCTACTCAGGAGGCTGAGGGGAGAGGATCACTTGAGTCTAGGTTCTAGGCTGTAGTAAACTATGATGGCATGACTGTGCTCCACCAGGGTAAAGGAGGTAGACTCTGTCTCTAAAGAAAAAAATAGTATTTTTTTTTTGAAATTCCTTCTATGTATGTAATTATCGAAATACATTTCTGGGATAATCATAGAAATGATTTCCTATTTAAAATTTATTTTCAGTTTTTTAAGCTTTTAGATGGGATCTTATATCACTCACAACAATTCTTTACAGTTTATTTATTTATTCATTTGAAATTGGAGAAATAGCAGATGTGTTGATAGGAAAAGTATTTTGGAATCAGAGAGACCAGACATTAAATTCTACCTCTGATGACTACTTGCTGTGTGAACTGGGTCACGTCTCTCTGGACCTCAGTTTCCTTCTGTGGAACATAGGATAATAATTTCTATCTCACTGAATTAAATGTCACCATGCATGAAACACCTGGTATGTAGCAAATGCTCAACTTTTAAAACTCCTATGTCCTCTGAATATAGGCACTTAGGAAGTGTGAATAGTTGATATTTCGTGGTTATAAGGCCACAGAGCTATTGTCAACTATAAACAATTTTAATTGATGCTATTTTTACAGTCCCACCATTACCCTAGATTTGTTTCCTTTTAACATATATGTGTGTGTGGTAGGAATATTACTAATAGACTTAAATGCCATTTTCACTGAAAATGCTGGTGTTTAACCACTAGCTGGTGTAAGATCAATAGGATTCCTGCCTGGATTCATGTGGATTCATTAAATGACATGTTATATTCAGCTTGTCTGACAGAGAGATTTGTTTTGATTTTAGTTCTTTGATGACTTCCAATTTCTTTCTTGTGTATAGTTTTAAAACATACATTACTAATCTCCAAATGCCACAGATTTTTTTTCCTCTCCTATATTGCCTCTGTTGGAGAAAATATGATGTAATGTTACTTTATCAATAATAATTCTAATATTTGCATAGCACTTGGAGCTAAGCATCTCTTTATCTCATATAATTTCATATCCATATCAATATAATTTCATATTCATATCCACCTCTGCATGGTACATAAGGCAAAGAATATTGTCTTCATAATTTAGATGAGGAAACCAAGCTCCAGAGAAGCTGAGATTTGTCTGAAATTAAAATCAGGTTCTGAAATTCAGTGTTAATATTACCTTTGCAATATTATTTTTTACTATGTAAGGAACAATTGGTTCTTAAGCTTCTTTGGACCCTGAAATTCTTTAAATCTCTGATGAATGTGATGGTATCTCCCTCCATATAACACCAGAAACAAAAATATCAGCTGGGTGCAGTGGCTTACACCTGTAATCCCAGCACTTTGGGAGGCCAAAGTGTGCGGATTACCTGAGGTCATGAGTTCAAGACCAGCTTGGCCAACACAGTGAAACCCCGTCTCAACTAAAAATAAAAAAATTACCCGTGGTGGCACACACCTGTAATCCCAGCTACTTGGGAGGCTGAGCCTGGGAGACAGAGGTTGCAGTGAGCTGAGATTGTGCCACTGCACTCCAGCCTGGCCAACAGAGTGAGACTCTGTCTCAAAACAAAAACAAAAACAAAAACAAAAACTATACACATTTGTGTACTGTTCATCCTACCTTCCCAACTCAGCTAGTAAAGTGAACTTCAGTTTAGTGGCCCTGGATGACATTGCAATTCGCCTAACAAGACAACCTGGTTTTGCTAGTTTATGACACTCTTCTAGCTGTAAGTGTGAACACCCAAGACAAACCCTTCTCTCAGCAATGCACTCTGATAATTTTCACCACAGATTGAGTAATTCATTCAAACTGTGTTACATGAAAAATGAATAATCTACAAATGTTAACATTTTTAACAAAAAAGAATGTCGTGTTCCAATAAGTTTAGGGAATGCTGCATATTATAGTCTCCTCATGGAGGTTGACTTTAGCATACAAAAGACTAGAAGTACTGCATTGACAAAAATTGCTAACTATTTTTGACCCAGCTTCTCCCCATATCATGAAACCACACAGCCATATACTCCCTCCTATTTGAAGAATTCTTATTAACATCACCTAAAATACAATTTTGGACATGGTGACCACTTCCATTGCATCTTTGTGATCCTTACTCTATCTGTCATCCATCTTGGAACCTGCTGACAATGTTATGGTTGCGTCATCATCTGGGAAGACTGGAACTGCTAGGTCTTTAACTGTTTCCTCTTCCTGTAACTATCACTTTCACCTAGGCCAGGTTTGAAGACCGCTGCCTTGTTCTGTCTAATGATTTAATGTATTGAGACTGATGTGAAGCTCATTCTTCTGCTTTTTGTTCTAACTGCTTTTGAAGATAACAGATAGGAATCAAGGGTGCCCTTCGTAGTAGTTACCTCTTTTTTCACTCTCAGCAGTTTTTAATTCTCTTTTTTCTTAAAACTGTGTTATTCACTATTTCAGTGACGGTTGAATAGAGATTATCCTGCTAGGATATTACCACATTCCATCATCAGGCAGGTTTGGGAGGGAGAAGTGGCTCTATGACTAAGAGCCCTAGGCTCAAGTCCCAGGTCCACTGTGTACCGAACCAGCTCCTTGAGCAATGGCGATCCACTAAGCTTCATCTATAAAATGTGGGTAATAATGGTGCCTATCTCATAGGTGCCATTGACCTGAGTCAGTTAATACATATCATGGAATTAGAAGAGGGCTTTGTTGATGATAAGTGAGTGTTACAACTATTGAAAGCCAATCTGATCCTCATGGCTTACTGGGCTTGCTCCACAGCAAGCACCCAAATGTTAGCTATTGCTATCATCACTATTACTTTCAATAATCCTATTGATTATATTCTAATTGTCTTGAATTACCTGATTTTAGAATGAGAATAATTTTAATATAAAATTATTAATATATTAAAATTTATTAAAATATATTAAAATTTTAATATAAAATTAAAATTTCTAGAAATTTTAATTCTAGTGTCCAGAGTTTCTGTTATGGAATTGATTTATTTTGTTGATTTTTAATAGCATATACCCAATAAAGAACAGACTATTTTCTTTCCTGCTGATTTGAAAGAATTTCTCTGCCAAACTGAACCTTAGGGTAGAAGAGCTATGTGTGTGGGAATGTGTCAGGATGTATCTAAATGAGCTTCAGGAAGGGAGAAGAGGCAATTATGTTAAACCTTCTGGAAATGCACAATCATCAAGAAAGTCACAGTTAATGGAAAAACAACCTCGTCCTATTTCTGTGTTTATTTTTTTGCTCCTAACCATTTCATTACATGGCTGCAGAGTGAAGGGATAGCTTCATTGTAAGTTTGTTCTGATAACTTAAATAAATGGCTCAGAGAAACAAAGGAAATAAGGCCTACATTTTCAGTTCTATGCTTATTTGTTCCTTTCAGATTCTAGTGTTCCTCCCTTACTGTGGGAATACTCATTCAACCATTATTAAGTGTGAAACAGTTTGTATGAATCAAGGTTAGTTTTCTCTTGAAAGATGAAAAAATTACTGATACCAATTTAGATTTGTTAAAATTGGTCATTAGTCATGTTTCATCTGTTAGAACCATGACCGTTAAAAAAGTAGGCCGGTTTGATTTGAAAGCAGGTGGGTTGGGACCTATTGTGAACTCTCTTGTCAACAGGCACTGGATGAGGACATGCAAAAGAACCCTGGCCTAAGTGATGCTCTGTTACACATTAGCAGGCAGTTTTCAGACACTTTTTTAAATAGTGGGACTAATTATTTACATGAAATCTTATTTGGAAGCCAGATCTAAAACAAGAGGCAACAAAAATGGTTGAAGTGTGAAGATTTGTTGACTTTTCCTTGCTGTCATTTTTCTCTCAATATTATCTCTGGGGAACTTGAGAACTTCAGGTTTGAAAATCACTGAGATGTGGAATGAAGAGCTATCCTTGTTAAATTTGTCACTATAATATGTTAGCGGAAATACTCACAAATATTTTAAACTTTTTATATTTGTAATTAATACTTTTGAAGAGGAGTTGGCAGATTGTGTTTTTCTGTAAACAGATGTAAATGTTTTAGCCTTTGTAGGTCAAGATGCAAAATTGAGAATATTATGTAGATACTTATGCCACAAGGGAGAAAACAAATTTCCATAACATTCTTTGACAAAATTTAAAGTATAATAATAATCATCATCCTAGAGTTCAAGTTTTTGTACTACGGGTTAGCTAATTAAAAAAACTGAACTTTAAAAAAATAACAAATTGATTAATTGGGGTAAAAATTAGTGTTTCTGATTATCAAATCTATTGCAAATATTCATCTATAAAAACAATTCTTTACTTGTGAGATGTACAAAACCAGATGACAGGGGAGATTTGATCAATGGGCCATAGTTTTTGGACCCCTGCCCTAGAATAAACTTCAACTAGAAAACAGCAATTAGGAGATTTCATAAAGCAAGTTCTTAATGACCTAAAAGGAGATTTAGACTCCCACACAATAATAGTGGGAGACTTCAACACTCCACTGGCAATATTAGACAGATCAACGAAACAGAAAATTAACAAGGACATCTAGGACTTGAATACAGAGCTGGACCAAGCAGACCTAATAGATATCTACAGAACTCTCCACCCCAAATCCACAGAATATACATTCTTCTCAGCACCACATCATACTTACTCTAAAATTGATCACATAATTGGAAGCACATCCCTCCTCAGCAAATGCAAAAGAACAGAAATCATAAAAAGCAGTCTATTAGACCACAGCACAATCAGATTAGAACTCAGGATTAAGAAACACACTAAAATCCGCAAACCACTTGGAAACTGAACAACCTGCTTCTGAGTGTTGACTGGATAAACAATGAAATGAAGGCAGAAATAAAGATGTTCTTCAAAACCAATCAGAAGGAAGACACAACTTACCAGAATCTCTGGGAAACTTTTAAGCAGTGTCAAGAGGAAAATTTATAGCAATAAATACCCACATGAGAAACAAGGGAAGATCTAAAATTGACATCCGATCATCAAAATTGAAAGAGTTCGAGGAGCAAGTTCAAAAATACTCAAAAGCTAGTGGAAGACAAGAAATAGCTAAGATCAGAACTGAACTAAGGAGATAGAGACACAAAAAAAACCCTTCAAAAAATCAATAAATTCAGGAGCTGGTTTTTCAAAAAGATCAACAAAATAGACTGCTAGACAGACTAATAAAAAAGAAAAAACAGAAGAATCAAATAGATGCAATAAAAAATGATAAAGGAGACATCACCACAGATTCCACAGAAATACAAACTACCGTCAGAGATTACTAAAATCAGCTCTATGCACACAAACCAGTACACCAGGAAGAAGTGGATAAATTCCAGGACATTTGCACTCTACCAAGACTAAACCAGGAAGAAGTTGAACCCTGAATAGACCAATAACAAGGGCTGAAGTTGAGGCAGCAATCAATAGCCTACCAACCAAAAAGAGTCCAGGTCCAGACGGATTCACAGCCGAATTCTACCAGACGTACAAAGAGGAGCTGATTCCATTCCTTCTGAAACTATATCAAATAATACAAAAATAGGGAATCTTTCCTACTTCATGTTATGAGACCAACATCCTGACACCAAAACCAGGCAGAGACTCAACTAAACAAGAAAACTTCAGGCCAATATCCATGATGAATGTCAATGCAAAAATCTTCCATAAAATACTGGTAAACCGAATGCAACAACACATCAAAAAGCTTATCCATCACGATCAAGTAGGCTTCATCCTGGGAATGCAAGGCTAGTTCAACATACTCAAGTCCATAAACATAATCCATCACATAAACAGAACCAAAGACAGAAACCACATGATTATCTCAATAGATGCAGAGAAGGCCTTTGACAAAATTCAACAGCTCTTCATGCTAAAAACTCTCAGTTAAGTAGGTATTGATGGAACATCATAAAATAATAAAAGCTATTTATGACAAACCTATAGTGAATATCATACTGAATGGGCAAAAGCTGGAAGAATTCCCTTTGAAATCAGGCACTAGACAAAGATGCTCTCTCTCAACACTCCTGTTCAATACAGTATTGGAAGTTCTAGCCAGAGCAATCAGGCAAGAAAAAGAAATAAAGGATATTCGATTAGGAAAGGAGGAAGTCCAACTGTCTCTGTTTGCAGATGACATGGTTGTGTATTTAGAAGACTCCATTGTCTCAGCCCAAAATCTCCTGAAACTGATAAGCAACTTCAGCAAAGTCTTGGGATACAAAATTAATGTGCAAAAATCACAAGCATTCCTACACACCAATAACAGGCTTAAAGAGAGTCAAATCAAGAACGAACTGCCATTCACAATTGCTACAAAGAGAATACAATACCTAGGAATACAACTAACAAAGGATGTAAAGGACCTCTTCAAGGAGAACTACAAACTACTGCTCAATGAAATAAGAGAGGACACAAAAAGATGGAAAAACATTCCGTGCTCATGGTTAGGAAGAATCAACATTTTGAAAATGGTCATACTGCCCAAAGTAATTTATAGATTCAATGCTATCCCCATCAAGCTACCAATGACCTTCTTCACAGAACTGGAAAAAACCACCTTAAATTTCATATGGAACCAAAAAAGAGCCCCCATAGCCAAGACAATCATAAGCAAAAAGAACAAAGCCAGAGGCATCACACTGCTGGACTTCAAACTATTCTACAAGGCTACAGCAATCAAAACAGCATTGTACTGGTACCAAAACAGAGACATAGAACCAATGGAACAGAACAGAGGCCTTGGAAGCAACACCACACATCTACAATCACCTGATCTTTGACAAACCTGAGAAAAACAAGGAATGGGGAAAGGACTCCATGTTTAATAGATGGTGTTGGGTAAACTGGCTAGCAATGTGCAGAAAGCAGAAACTGGACCCCCTCCTATCACCTTACACTAAAATTAACTCCAGATGGATTAAAGATTTAAACATAAAACCTAACACCATAAAAACACTAGTAGAAAATGTAGGCAAAACCATTCAGGACATAGGCATAGGCAAGGACTTCATGACTGAAACATCAAAAGCAACAGCAACAAAAGCCAAGATAGACAAATGGGATCTAATTAAAATTCAGAGCTTCTGCACAGCAAAAGAAACAATCATTAGAGTGAACTGGCAACCAACAGAATGGGAAACAGTTTTTGCAATCTACCAATCTGACAAAGGGCTAATATCCGAAATCTACAAAGAACTAAAATAGATTTACAAGAAAAAAAAAAAAAACCCATTCAAAAGTGGGCAAAGGGTATGAACAGACACTTTTCAAAAGAAGACATATATGAGATCAACACACACATGAATAAATGCTTGTCATCACTGATCATTAGAGAAATGCAAATAAAAACATATTGGGGTATCATCTCATGCCAGTTAGAATGGCGATCATTAAAAAATCTGGAGACAACAGGTGTTGGAGAGGATGTGGAGAAATAGGAACACTCTTACACAGTTGGTGGGAGTGTAAATTAGTTCAACCATTGTGGAAGACAGTGTGGCAATTTCTCAAGGACCTAGAAATAGAAATTCCATTTGACCCAGCAATCCCATTACTGGGTATATACCCAAAGAACTATAAATCATTCTAATATAAAGACACATGCACACATATGTTCATTGCAGCCCTGTGTACAATAGCAAAGACCTGGAACCAACCCAAATGCCCATCAGTGATAGACTGGACAAAGCAAATATGGCACATATACACCATGGAATACTACACAGCCATA
>CAUYLG010073801.1:0-19593 GCA_963573385.1 Cacajao melanocephalus | reverse complement strand
CTGTGTCCATGTGTTCTCATTGTTTAACTTCCACTTATGAGAGAGAACATGCCTACCCTACTTTCTTAGCCTGTTTGCTGACTCGCATTCAAAGTGAGTGCAGGGAGAACACCTAGCAGCCTGATCCCAGAAGTGCAGCTACTCCAGATTCCACAGCTCTGGGGCAAACAGAGTGACTAAAGCTCACCTGTAGTCCTTAAGTGGAGAGCAATTTGGGACGGTACCAGCTAGTCAAGCAAAACCAAGGGAGCAGACAATAGCCATCACTTCTCAAATCATCCTCATTGTGCCCCTCAACTCCCTCCTTCCATTTCCAGTTCTACATAGAGGGGAGAAAGACAATCACCTCAACGACAGACGTCAGTACACAGCAAGTTTGCTTCACACACTCACGTTTCTTTTGTTTTTCTTTGACTTATTTTCGATGTTTTCCATTTTCCATCTCTGAGGTGATGAGCAGGGACTCCATGGATAGACCACCCAGTCCTGACCCTTGTTACAGTGGTTCTTAAACTTTCAGGTGACTGGAAAGCACCTGGAGAGCTTATTAAAACACAGCTCACCAGCCACGTGTGGTGGCTCATGCCTGTAATCCCAGCACTTTGGGAGGCCGAGGTGGGCAGATCACTTGAGATCAAGCATTCGAGACCAGCCTGGCCAACACGGCGAAACCCTGTCTCTACTAAAAATACAAAAATTAGCTGGTGCACATCTGTAGTCCCAGCTACTCTGGAGTCTGAGGCATGAGAATCATTTGAACCCAGGAAGTGGAGACGGCAGTGCGCCGTGATTGCTCCACTGCCCTCCAGCCTGGGGGCAAAGCAACAAAGTGAGACTCTGCCTTGATAAAAAAAACAAAAGAACACAGATTACTGCTCCCCAACCCCAGAGTTTCTCATTCAGCACATCTAGGGTGGAATGCAAGGATGTGGATTTCTAACAAGTTCCCAGGTGATGCTGATACTCCTGGTCCTGTGACCACACTTGGAGAACCTCTGCTTTATGAAGTTACCAAAACTGTTGACTTGTGTGAAAGGATAGCCCTATCCCTACCACTTGTGGCTATTAGGGTTAAATGAGTGAATATAGGTAAAATGCTTTGAGCTGTGAATAACACAATGCAAGCATAGCTAGTCTGGAAACTTTGACCATGCCTTTTGTCCCTGTTTTGTTAACCTCCATTTGTTTTGTTTGTAATAAATCACTTAGCCAGGTGCCTCTTCCTCTCCTTCAACTGTAGAAGGCATGTGAACTTTGGAGACTGTTTAAACTGACCTAAATCATATGTGATTTTCAACTATTCGGTGGGTTCACTCATTATTTAATGTGGACTCTGCGTGCTGTATGTGATAAACTTCTTGTGTGTGGGGGATAGTGGGAATGTGCATACGTGAAATTGACGTCAGATCGCTGGATCATTGCTGGGGAAGGTAAAAGGAACTCACACTACACTGTAGCCTTACAGCAGCCTTGCCAGTAGGGCTGTTACTCCCACTACTAGAGGAAACTGAAACTCAGTTCGTTGAGGAAGCTCTCTCAAGCTTTGACTTAGGTCAAAGGTGACTTGTAAGGATACACAGAGAAACATGCAAGCCTGGGAAACCAGCTGATCTATTACTCTGTGTACCAGAACTTTATGTATCAGACCAAACACACAACAAGCCTCATGAAAAACTGGAATGTGCTTCACATCACTGCAGCTTTGCCCCAGTGATGAGGCCACCCACGTCTCTGCTTCTCCCTAGGCGTGTCCCATTGAGACTCCACGTAGAGTTAGTCTGATGGAGTTGTGACATTAACACCCAGTGTGGAATGTCCCGGTAGGGTAGCCACGGATTCAGTTGTCTTGCCCTGTAATCAGTCATAGCCAGGAAGCAAGCCCAGTCTTGCTGCAGGTGCAAACCATAGCAACACAATGCTGAAAGAACTGCCTGGGAACTCCCCACAGTGGAGTTGGCTTTGGCCTGTCTAGTACTTTCAGGGACACTGAGGCAGCCTTAGGTCATCAGAAGAGCACAGATTTTGGAGTCAGACTTGGATTTGAACCCTGGTTTGGTCACTTAAGTTTCCTCAACTATACATTGTGGCTATCACACACCTCGCAGGTGTTGTGAAGATCAAATAATGTAAAGCGCTTAGCAGAGTGCCTGGCTCATAGTATCTGCACTTAATGAATGATAGGGTTTGGTATTTCTTTAATTTAAAAAACTGGAAATATGGAAAGGTGAAAATAATTACTCAACTTTATCATCCTGTCATTTAACCTGTTATCCCTGACAGTGTGCCATTTTCAATCCTGTAGGGATGCATTTGTATTATTAATAATTTTTTAAGTGATCAGTCTCGTTCTGTCTCCCAGGCTTGGGTGCAGTGGTACAGTCATAGTTCACTGTAACCTCTACCTCCTGGGAGCAAGGGATCCTTCCATCTCAGCCTCCTGAGTAGTTATAATTACAGACACATGCCACCACACTCAGTTAATTTTTAAAGGTTTTGTAGAAATGGCATCACACTATGTTGCTCAGGCTGGTCTCAAACTCCTGGCCTCAAATGATCCTCCCACCTCAGCATCCCAAAGTACTGGGATTATAGGCATGAGCCACCATGCCTGGCTTCATCCATTATTTAATTTAAGGCTTTATATGCTACAAAGCTATAGGTTTTTAATAGGAAGTCTGTTTACATGGTTGTAATTATATAATTTTGCATTCTGTCTTTTTCCACATTACAAAATATTTTAATGTTATAAATTCTGTATATAATTTTAGTGAACATGCTATAATTTACATAAAATTACTTATCATTGTACACCTAATAGAGACAACCAATAGAGAATTGGTTGAATAAATGGTAGTGCATTCACATAATAAAATATGAATTAGCCATTTACAAAGATGGATTAGGGCCAGGTGCAGTGGATCACACCTTTAATCCCAGCACTTTGGGAGGCCGAAGTGGGCAGATCATGAGGTCAAGAGACTGAGACCATCCTGGCCAACATGGTGAAACCCTGTCTCTACTAAAAATACAAAAAATTAGCTGGGCGTGGTGGCAGGCGCCTGTAATCCCAGCTACTTGGGAGGCTGAGGCAGGAGAATTGCAAGAACCTGGGAGGTAGAGGTTGCAGTGAGCCGAGATAGCGCCATTGCACTCCAGCCTAGTGACAGAGTGAGACTCTGTTTCAAATAAAAAAAAGAGATAGATTAGAAGTATATTTCTTAACATAGAAACATGTTCACAATTACATGTAAAATGAAATGGTTGTACCTAAATACGAACTACCTCTCAAATCTGTCTGGATATTTTCCTACCTCAGTCTCAGTAACTTTCAAACTTTAATGACAATGACAAAGGTACTTGTTAAATGTCAGTTTCAGACTTTACCCCAAGAGTTTGATTGAGGCCAGGGCTCAGGAATTGGCATTTTTACAAGGATCCCAGGTGCCTCTGATGTGGGAAAAATACCTCGCCGGTTTCTGCCTGTTGAAGCTATACTTAATTTTCCAAGCTTCTCCTTCTACTTTCTCCTGAACTCCTGTAGTACTTGTAGCACTTGTCTGCTTTCTTGTCTTAGAGATCTTAGCAAACACTTCTAAACTGTAAAACTTTTCCTGATCTTTCAAGCAAACCTAGTTGCGCACCCATGTCATAGCCCCAGGATTTGTGTCAAACCCTGCGTGACTTCCTGAATAGAAATACTGAAGTATCTGAAATCTAAACTTCATTTCCTTTGTGGTGGAGAGAGAGAGGCTGAGTACTTCAGAACTCTTTAGAACACGTGTTACAGCAGGAACTTTTGGGAATAAAGGTAGTCTTTAACCTTGATTTAAAACAAAAACAAAACCTTGTTTAGATTACTTTTACTTACTTTGACAGTCAGGTTGTGAAAAGTAAATAGTTTGTCTTTAGTGTATTAACTCTGGTCTAGGCCAGAGACAGCCAGTAAGTTGGAGAGGGCAGTTAAAACCCTTCTAGAGGCCTGTCATTCCGAAGAATAGTTTTCTTCCCGTCTGTTGGTTGATTTTCATTCTCAGACTATGTCATTGAGGTTGTTCAAGGTAAGATTCTCATCTTGCAGTTCACTTAGCGGCCACTCATGCTAAAATTTAGATTGAGTTACACATCAAAGGACTTCTTCACTTAGATTTTATCAGTGTGGTTTCCCTCCTTCCTTAAACTAAATATCCATATCAAGTCAGGCTTCTGTTGTCTTACATTATTTTTTATGTAACAGGCCAGCTGTTGCAGATGCATGCTTATAAATAACTATTGCTAAATATTATATTGAGATGATACTGAATTTTTTCCTTGCTTGTAAAAGGACTAGACCATATTCTATACAAATATTAACACAGAAGAATTCCTCAGAAACGAACCTTTAAAAGCCGGGTATAATAGCTCACTCATGCAAAGTTCCTTGTTTCATATGAAAATGGTAACTTTGTAGAAGTAAAGCTCCAGACAACGAAGACTTGACAGTATTGGGGAATGGAAGGTTCTGGTTAATCAAATGCTTCTGATGGGGAATCAGCAGATGGAGTACGCTTGTCCACATGGCAAACTCAGAATCACTCTTCAGAAGCTTTTGTAGAGGCATCATCTGTAAAACCCTACATCCGTAAAGCTTTTCATCAGCCCCTCCTTGAAAAAAATTAACCATTTTTTTATTCTATACCCACACAGTTCACTACACACACATCTATGATATGTCACACTCTAGTATATGTTTGTGTGTTGCTATTCTCTGATAGATCAGAAATTCATTGGGCATAAAGCATGTGGCTTATCTGTGCAGCCTAATCCAGGTTCAATGCCTGGATATAGTATTCATCAAATAGATGTATGAATAAGAATTCTGCACTGAACAGGGAGCATAAATCATATAAACTACATTTTGTGGGTGTTTTCTGAGAAGTCCTGGAGTTGCAAAATTTAAAGTATCACCTTATCACGACACATTTCCATACAATATTGTTAGAATAAATTATGAATAAATGTGGAAAATAACAAGTCCAGTGTCACGTTTTCCCTGAGTCCCTGATGGCACTGCATGCTCCCCAGTCTGTGGGACTCCTGATTTAAGGAGCTAGATCTGAAATTCTGCAGAAACCTGCTCAACATTAGGCCATTGGTTGCTGTTAAATTCCTCTCCTGGGCTCTTAAATTCCTCAGAGGCTAAATTATTACAGATATTTAAACTTTGTACATACGTGATGGATATCAAACATTCCCACATCTCTAATGTAAAGTGTATTAAAAGTGCCAGACAATTTTAAAATTGAAAGGGACTTCTTCATTTTTACTGGTTAGGAAACCAAGCGTCTTAGGAGACGAGCAGTCTTTGTTAGCGGCAGGAGCGCTAGAATTGAAGTCAAATAGACCAGAGTTCAGTTCTTGGCTCAGGGGCTCAAATCATTGCCTCTAATTGGTAGTGTGATCATAAGCCCTTTACTTAATATTTTTGAAGATCAGTTTTTTTCTTTTGTAAAGTTTTGTTAATAATCCATCTCAGTGGGTCATGACAAGGGGTTACTTGACATTACCTGAGCTGGAGCAGCACAAGTAATATCTGCACAAAACAAATCAGTGAGCTTTCATCTCTGCTGTTTTTTGCCCAAATCACACAGAGCTAGGACTTAGATACTTTCTTTGGGTTGTGGTTCCCACTTTACCTGACGGGACTCACACGTATTGAGGATGCTAGCAAGGGGCTGTGTCACATCAGCATTTAAATACGGAATTCAGGATCTCCTACATTAAAAACCATCTCCCTTCTGGGTTACTTTCATTGCTGTTGTTTTTTCTCTTTCCTTGTACTTCAAGTTATGACACCATCCCAATCAACCGTCGACTATAATTTAATTTTGTATAACTGTGTGAATTAGCAGATCCTAGGAGGCTCCAGGATCTCAGAACATAGTATATACACATTTTAGAAAAATAAGATTTGCATCGCCTAATAAGTCTTCAGCTTTTAAAAATCACATTCTACAATAATAAGTGAAATATTTCTGCTGAATTGAAGGGGTTTCCATAAATTCTGGCAGTAAACGAAGAGTGTGTTAAGCACGGAGATGTTAGTCATAAAAACTTAAGTCACCGTGAAACATTCAAGCGATCAGGTGGGGGAAGCAGCATCCTGTTTCCTGTTCTTATTCTCCCAGAATTCATTTGTCATTTTAAGAGGCAATTTACTTTTCCCTCTTTTCTTTCCTGTAAAGGTAGAAACCTGTGGGTTCTTGTTGTGGGGCGGTCTCCAAAGGAACACAGAATTGGGATTCCGGAGTTCAAATATGTGGCGAATATGCATGGAGATGAGGTAAGTATGTGGCTTGAATTTCTGAAATGTCACCAGAGAAGCTTCCCCTAGGTCCTCATGAGCTCTGTGTAAATGCTACAGAGGAAGCTTGGAGAAGTCTCCAGCATGCATTGTAGCAAAGAAGCAAGGCCCGGTGAGGTCTTCCCGTGAGGCCTGTGGGAAGTTAAGGAATCAGGGTCCAACAACCACCACAGCTGTGTGGCTGTGCACTCAGTGCCCTGTCAGAGTAACTGGAGCTTCGGAAGAACAGTTCCCCAGCCCTGAGCTTCTACCTGCCAATCCCTGCATCTCCTTTCTGGGTTGAGTTTTCCCACCTCCTGGTCAGTATGAAGGTGACCCAGCAAAGGAGCTGATTTTATCTGAACGCACAACCATCAGAAACTCCCAAATAGCTACCCAAATTCCTGTGATCTGGCTTTTCAAATGCTTTTATTAACTCTATCTCGAATCGATTACTCAGTGTCTTTGGTGCTCCAGTTTAGACAGTCGCATTTAGGATTCTTTCCTACCCACCTTTCAACAAACACTTGGCCGGGTGCAGTAGCTCATGACTATAATCCCAACACTTTGGTAGGCCAAGGCAGGCAGATCATTTGAGGTCAGGAGTTCAAGATCAGCCTGGCCAACATGGTAAAACCTTGTCTCTACTAAAAATAGAAAAAATTAGCCAGGTGTAGTGGTTCACACCTGTAATCTCAGCTACTTGGGAGGCTGAGGCAGGAGAATTGCTTGAACCCAGGAGGTGGAGGCTGCAGTGAGCCAAGATTGTGCCACTGCACTACAGCCTGGGAGACAGAGTGAGACTCCATCTCAAAAAAACAAACAAAAAAAAAACTCTTAAATTTCTTAATAATATCTTGCCTCTTTTCCAACTTAGCAGGGATAAACTCTACTTTTATTTTTAGGTTTTACAAAATATCATTCACCACTGTTACCTACCCAGCCATTCTTACCAGGCAGTTGAAGATGTTTACCTTTGTTTCTCACCTTGCTTCCTCAGACTATTTTGAGACCATGACAACCAAAGTATTTTCTGTTTACCAGGACTCTATAAAACTGAGGAATCAAAGAGTTCCCAGCCATTACAGTAAGGAAATTTTGCATAGGAATATGAGTATTACCCTGTAAAACACAACTTGTAACTTTAGGGACTTTCTAATTTACATGCATATTCTGTTAAGTACTACCTGCTGACTTGTTAAAACTCTTCTGAATTTGCAATAGTATGGCTGGCATGCTCTAATCAGTGCTGAGCTTCCTCTTCTGGCATAGCCCTCCCCAAACTCTACAGGAACTGGATCCACCCTTCATGATACACTCTGCCTGCCCTTGCCAGGCATGCTGCCCAATCTGTCCTGCTGAGAGAAGGTACTTCTTGCAGCTGGAGCTAAGATGCAAGCACCTGCCTCAAACAAAGTAATAAGTCTTTTAACCTGATTTTGGGGTGGGTGCAAGTTTAGTCCATCTGTGACTTTTTGAGCATAATGGGTAATTTCTTTAAAAAAGGCTACGTTGCAAGGAGTCTGACCGAAGTTGGTTTTAATAGAACACCTGTTCATTACAGACAGCAGCTCAGACTGCCTTTTCCTTTTGCTATCTAGTCTGTTGATCAAGGTCCCTCAGAATGCATTTTTTGTTTTGTTTTGTTTTGTTTTGTTTTGTTTTTATTCTTTCTTTTTTAGAAGAAAGAGAAAAAGAAAGAAAAAAGAATGAAAGAGAGAAAGAAAGAGGAAGAAAAAGAGGGAGAGAGAATGAGAAACTTGTTCTATTGCCCAGGCTAGAATACAATCTAAAAATAGATGCTAAAGATCTCTTTTATGCCAATAATTATACTTAACAACGGAGACAGGAGGAATAAGGGAAGAAAATAACAAACAAACAGCCCCAATCATATGGTTTTTGGTTTTTTTGACAGAGTTTCCCTCTTGTTTCCCAGGCTGGAGTGCACTGGCATGATCTTGGCGCTGCAACCTCCGCCTACAATGTTCAAGTGATTGTCCTACCTCCATCTCCTGAGTAGCTGGGACTATAGGTGTATGCCACTACGCCCAGCTAATTTTTTTTTTTTTTTTAGTAGAGACGGAGTTTCACCATTTTGGCCAGGCTGGTCTCGAACCCCTGACCTCAGGTGATCCACCTGCCTCAGCCTCCCAAAGTGCTGGAATTACTGGTGTCAGCCACCACATCAGGCTCAGAATGCATTTGTAACAGGAGACATATGGCATTCATTGTCTTTAGTAGTTTATTTATTGAATTCCTGGCATTTCAGAGATTTCAGCCTGCTACTCTGAAAGTAGTCCTCAGAACTGAAACTTCCAAAGATAAGCAAGAGTGCTTTCCCTCACCTACCCTCGAATTTGCTTATTCTTTCCATGCACTTTCCTACATTTCTGGCATCTTGCTGTCTGGGTAGTTGGCGTATCCCTTCAAATCATGGCTTGCTAGTTCACTCTGATTGAGAAATGCTGAGGGCTGAGACTAGACAGGGGGGAAAAGTCCCAGTGTATTTTGGGGTGCGAATCTGAAGCACTGTTACTCTCTTATGTATCCCAGCTCGTGGCAATGTTTGGGGGCTTTATGGGGCTAGTAAGAAATTTATTTTTCTGAATTTGAGACCTTATCTATTCTGCCCTCCCCATGCCTCCAGGAGCTGGAGAAAGTGATGGCTTAACATTGGAGCAGAGAAGTCCTTCTGAATATAGGATCTAATGACCCATTTTTTCCTCCCATAAATCTTTTGAAATGGAAAGCTTTTTTTTTTTTTGGAAACCAAGTCTCGCTTTGTCACCAGGCTGGAGTGCAGTGGTGCAATCTCAGCTCACTGCAACCTCCGCCTCCAGGGTTCAAGCAATTCTCCTGCCTCAGTCTCCTGAGTAGCTGAGACTACAGGCATGCACCACCATGCCCAGCTAATTTTTGTATTTTTAATAGAGACGGAATTTCACCATGTTGGCCAGGATGGTCTCAATCTCTTGACCTTGTAATCCGCCCACCTCAGCCTCCCAAAGTGCTGGGATGACAGGTGTGAGCCACTGTGCCCAGACGAAAGATTTTTAAGAAGCAACAGAGCTCACATTTTAGGGCAGTGGTTCTTAACTGTTTTGGGATGTATTCTTTGCTATTCTGGTACAAATTTGATCTCTGACTTCAGGGTCTGTGGATCATCTAGGAGTTTACGGACCTTAGATGGAGAATTCCAGCAGGGAACACACACACACTGAGTGGCAGGGTGGACAGAATTGACCTCACTATTTTCAAAATGGGACCCCATTCCAACTGTGTGTGTGTGTGTGTGTTTGTGTTTGTGTGTGTGTATGTGTGTTTCCACACCTAATACCATGGCTAGATGACAGGGAGCATCAGCAGCATCAGGGAGACTCAGTTCTGCTGATGACACCTACCATTTTCCCCCATGTATTTTTATTTTACCCATTTATGCCTTGTTTTAGAATTGGGTCCTTTTTAATTAGAAATTGTCTGGTGGCCAAAAAGTGTATGAAAAAGTGTCCAACAACACTAATCATCAGAGAAATGCAAACCAAAACCACAATGAGATATCATGTCACATCAGTTAGAATGGCTATTATTAAAAAGTCAAAAAATAACAGATGCTGATGAGGCTGCAGAGAAAAGAGATTCCTTATACACTGCTGGTGGGAATGTGTAAATTAGGGCAACCACTGTGGAAAGCAGTGTGGCAATTTCTCAAAGAACTTAAGACAGAACTACCATTCAACCCAGCAATCCCAATATATACCCAAAGGAATATAAATTGTTCTGCCATAAAGACACATGCACACATATGTTCATTGCAGCACTATTCACAATAGCAGAGACATAGGGTTAGTCTAGATGCCCATCAATGGTAGACTGGATAAAGAAAACATGGTATATATACATCATGGAATGCTATGCAGCCATAAAAAAAGAACAAGATCGTGCACCTTTGACCTTATCCTAAGCAAACTAACGCAGGAAAAGAAAATCAAACACTGCATGTTCTCACTTATAAGTGGGAACTAAACATTGAATACACATGGGCATAAAGAAGGGAACAATAGACACCAGCGCCTACTTGAGGGTGGAGGGTAGAAGGAGGGTGAGGATCAAAAACCTACCTATTAGATACTATGCTTACTACCTGAGTGATGAAATAATTCATATACCAAATCTCTACAGCACACAATTTACCTATAGAGCCAATCTGCACATGTACCCCTGAAACTAAAAGTTAAAAAAAAGCAAAAATTATTACAAAATCAACATATGCTCATGTTAGAAAAAGTATAAACAAAAAAGAAAACCTTATATACTGACCTTCCCAAAATTAATGCTCTTGATATTTCCAGATATATGTGTGTGCATGCACTTTTACCAAAACAGACTATGCTATTTGCAACATTTTAAAAATTAATACTAGCTACCTTTTTGTACCAATAAATCTTTATCCTATCTTTATCTTATCCCCCACTTTCTAGTTTCTCTAATTGTCCTCAAATGCCTCTAAAATTACCTAAATCAGGATCCTGTCCAGGCCCATGCATCACATTTAGTGGATATGTTGGATTTCTTGGATCTCATTTAATCTAGTATCTTTTTATTATGATACCAGGCTTGATGAAGAGCTCAATCAGTTGTCTGCCCTGTTGAATGCCACATATTCTCGATTTTTTGTTTGCTTCTTTATAGTATCATTGCAGTTGTACCTCGAGTCCCTGTCTTTACTTCAAACTGGAAATTAAATGTAAAGGTTTGCTGAATTTAGGCGAAAATTTTTGCTAATACACATCTTAAGAGTTGTGGGTGTGACCCGGAAGCATTCGCCGAGGCCCCGCCTTGCCACCAATTTCTCTGCCAGGTGACACGTGGCTTCCTTTTTCTACTCATGCGGTGTGGTGGCAGGAGGCGTGGCCTCGAGATGCAGAACAAGGCCACAGAGTTCGTGGACTTGTACGTGCATGTGCCACGGAAATGCTCCCCTAGCAACCGCATCATCAGTGCCAGGGACCACACATCCATCCAGATGAATGTGGCGAAGGTTGACAAGGTCACAGGCAGGTTTAACAGCCATTTTAAAACTTAAGCTATCTGCGGGGCCATAGGTAGGATGGGTGAGTCAGATGATTCCATTCTCCAATTGGCCAAGGCTGATGGCATCATCTCAAAGAACTTTTGACTAGAGAGAATTGCGGATATGGAGTATGCATGTGTCTTAAATAAACAGTGAAAACCTAAAAAAAAAAAAAAAAAAAAAAAAAGTTGTGAAGATAGGTTCATTTGATGCTGAGGGTTCAGGCTAATTCACCTGGCTACATTCAGGAATCCCAAAAGTAAGCTTTGGATAGCAAAATCAACTTAAAATGGCCCGTTTTCAGCCAAGTATTGTTACAAAAGAAGTAAAGTTAAACCCACTCCTCATTTTCCATGAACTTCACATATTCTCTTATTCTTGCAAAGGTCATTGTCCTACTAGGGGCGTAGCTCTTACTGTAGATGTTTTTCTTGTCTCAGTGACCTTCCATTGTCTCACATGCTTTCTATGCCACAGGCTCACTATGCCACATTAATCAGGCTGGCAAGTTGCCTCTTCAAACAGTGCTTTACAAGAAAATAATAACAATAGCTAACATTTATTGAGCACAGACTACAGTAAGTGCTTCGTAGGCCTCGTTTCTTTTGATCACCTCTGCAGAAGGCATGTTTATTAGTTCCGTGTACCAAGAAGGGGGTCCAGATTTGTGCTTGGTCACCAGCTGTGGGAACTCAGAGCCTGAGCACTGAGTCTTGTCCAGCCATGGACTCACTCCTTTACTCTCTCTTCTGTTTTTAAAATGTTCTGTTTCATGGTTTTAGTTATTAAGTATAGATCTATGATCTATCTCAATTTCATTTAGATGAATACTAAGTTGTCCCAGCAACATTTGGTGAGAGGATTTGGGCTCGTTGATTATGTAAAAGAGTAGCAAGCTCTTAGAGGGCAACACTGGAATAAATATCTTCCAGTCACCTACCTGTCCCTTTCTTTCCCCTACTCTTCGCTTCTCTCTCCTTGACTGCTGGGAGCTAACAGACAAAGCACTTATGGTGAGCCTTTATCACCTATGTTTACGCTGTTTTCAGAGCAGCATGGGAGAAACATTTCTGGGGTTCTTTCTCATTTTAATAAGACTAGGAGGTGTTTTTCTGGTTCACCCAGGCACATACATTGTTTGCACACATATTGGCATGTTGGATTGAAGCCTCAATTCTAGGTTAAATTTGCACAAGCTCCTAATTGGCATCACTTGACATACTACAGTTTCA
Organism: Cacajao melanocephalus; assembly: GCA_963573385.1. Lineage (NCBI taxonomy): Eukaryota > Metazoa > Chordata > Mammalia > Primates > Pitheciidae > Cacajao > Cacajao melanocephalus. The sequence goes on along the minus strand of CAUYLG010073801.1, from coordinate 6,971 downwards.
TCTTTTTCTTCTTCTTCTTCTTCTTTTTTTTTTAATTGGAAGGGTTGACTCCAGTGCAGGCTGAATGGGTTTCTCTACCATTCCCTTATGCCATAGATAATCAGATTACCTGGAGATGGGATCCCTGTCTCCTCACCTTCTCCCACACCTCATTCTGCTCCTGGCTTGCTGTGTAGTAAACTATAACCAATACTCTAAAATCAGAGCTATACTGAAAACTGGGACCATGCCCTGAAACCAGAAGCATCTAACATCCTCACCCTAAATGTGGATGCAGAAGAGAAGCCTGGGAAAATCTTCTCCAGCCCTCCATACTCTTTGTTTTGTGCCTATCTTCTATCCCATGTTTTTAAAATTGTGTAGAAAAAACAAATACTTCTCCTGGGTACTCTCTAGGTTGGTAAGACATCTCTAATTCCTCTCAAGTGGAAATATTGAAGCAAGGCATGACTGTGTGCTTAAAGAATTGGGTGCATGGTGGCTCATGCTCATAATCCCATCACTTTGGGAGGTCAAGCTGGTGAGATTGCTTGAGGCCAGGACTTCAAGACCAGCCTGGGAAGCATAGTAAGACCTTGTCTCTAAAAAACAATTTTAAACTTAGCCGAGTGTGGTGGTGCATACTTGTAGCCCCAGCTACTCAGGAGGCTGAGGTGGAAGGAATGCTTGAGCCTGGGAGGTCAAGGCTGCAGTGGGCCTGATCACACCACACTGTACTTCGCCCTGGTTGACAGCGCGAGACCTTGCCTTAAAGAAAAAAATTGAGTGCCTAGAGTTTTAAGCTAACTCTAGTAACACTAAGCAAAGTATAGGTCAAACCCAGGTTTCCTTGACCTCAGGGTCAATGATCTTAATTAGTACTGTAGGAGTAACTATTGAATATGTTTGTTGAATAATTTAACTAAAATGCAATTATTTTTTCTTTAAGAGTCGGGGTCTCACTTTGTAACCCAGGCTAGAATGCATTGGTGTGATCATGGCTCACTGTAACCTCAAACACCTTGGGTCCAAGGAATCCTCCTGCCTCAGCCTCCCATGTAGCTAGGTCTAGAGGTGTGTGCAACCACACCAGGCTAAGTTTTTTATTTTTTGCAGAGATGGGATCTCACAGTGTTACCCAGGCTGTTCTCAAACTCCTGGCCTCAAGTGATTTTCCAGCCTTGGCCTCCCAAAGTGTTGGGATTACAGGCTTGAGCCACTGCGTCCAGCCTAAATAGTACTTCTGCTTTTTTGGGGAGGCAGAGGGTAGGAATTTTTTTAAGCTTTCATTTCTTAAAGATCAGTGAATTATTTTTACTATGATAGACTTGATATAGGCTTTTCTAACTGCCCCACAGTTTGATTTTGTCTGCCGCCCAGATAGAGCAGATTTATCAAGACAGCGGAATTGCAAGAGAGAGTTTAATTCATGCACAGCCACCTGAACAAGGAGACTGAAGTCTTATTATTACTTAAATCAGTCTCCCCAGAAATTCAGAGACTGGGAGTTTTTAAGGATAATTTGGTGGGTAGGGGGAGATGCAGTGGGGAGTGGTGATTGGTCAGTTCTGAGACGAAATCATAGGGCATCAAACCTGTCCTCCTGTGCTGCGTCAGTTCCTGGGTGGGGGCCACAAGACCAGATGAGCCAGTTCATCAATGTGGGTGGCACCAGCAGATCCATCCAGTGTAGGGTCTAAAAAATATCTTAGGTTTTACAATACTGATGTTATCCCTCAGAGCAATTGGGAAGGTTTGGAATCTTGTGACCTCTGGCTGCATGACTCCTATTCCATAATTTCTAATCTTGTGGCCAATTTGTTAGTCCTACATTCAGGAAAGGGCTATTATCACCTTTGTTTCAAAGTTAAACTGTGACTATGTTAGTTCAGCCTATGCCCAGGAATGAACAAGGACAACTTGAAGGTTAGAACGAAATGGAGTTGGTTTCATCAGATCTCTTTTACTGCCATAGTTTTCTCACTGTTATAATTTTTGCAAAGTTAGTTCCATTTTTGTACAATTCACATCACATTTAGAATTTTATGATTGTGGCATTGGTTTATAGTTTATTGTATTCCAGAAATACAGGTTGAAAAGAAAAAACATTCCCTCGATAGTAGTGGCCATATTAGGCCGGTGAGGAGGCTCACACTTGTAATCCCAGCACTTTGGGAGGCTGAGGCAGGTGGACCACGAGGTCAGGTGTTTGAGACCAGCCTGGCCAAGATGGTGAAACCCCATCTCTACTGAAAATACAAAAATCAGCCGGGTACAGTGGTGGGTGCCTGTAATCCCAGCTACTCAGGAGGCTGAGGCAGGAGAATCACTTGAACCTGGGAGGCAGAGGTTGCAGTGAGCCAAGATCACGCCACTGCATTCTTGTCTGGGCGACGGAACAACAGTCCATCCCAAAAACTATATATATATATATATATATATATATATACACACACACACACACACACACACATACGTACATACACATAGTGGCCATATTTTTCAACCTAAAAATAAAGAGATAAAGGATAAATGATTTTCACACATCTTCTAGGTATAAGAGACAGTTTATAAGATGTAGTTTCCATGTCTAAATGTTTTACTTAGGGGGCATTTTAACGGTTTACACAGACAGTCGGACACAATATCTGAAATTGTGGCCATCCAGGAAAATCTGGGGTGTATAGTCAGCATGCAGTAGGGGTTCCCAACTAATCATTAAACCAAAAACACAACATTCAACCTTGTCCTTCTAAATGCCACTTCCCAAGCTCCTTTTCTACCATTATCCCAAGTGATAGGAAAATGTCCTCAGTTATGCTGTGTGGCTTTGCATAATTAAATTCTTTCTTTTTAGATGTAGGTAGAGCTCATTGTTTTCCAGGGGAAGTGTCTAATTCATTTTAAGCATGTTTTTAATTCGTTAATTTTTGGTGAGGCTGGGCCAGGGTGACCAGATATCCCGAGTCCCTGTCATGAGCAGAATTGTTAGCCTCTACCTCTATAAAATTCGTTCACTATTTAAAAATCCTTCAGATAAAATAACTTGATCATTTGTACATCTTCCCTTACCAAGCACCTTAAGTCCTCATGTTTTCAGAAAGTTCTTTATCAGAATAGTCTTGATCTTATAATGAACTGTGAACCATAGTTTATTAGCAATTATTTATTGAATACAGCATATACCAGGAGCTGGACAAGCTATACCAAGAACATAGGAATACAGAGAAAAACCGTGAGGATCCCTAACTCCAGGGCTTTGATGGTAGAAATGGGGAAGCAGGGGTCAGTCAGGATCAGCCAAGTGATTGTAACATGTGTGACTCACGTTAGATAGCACAGGTGTCATGGTGAACCCAGACTTGGGAGGCCAAGAAAAGTACGCTAGATAAATGTCATGTTTAGACTGATATTTGAAGAAGGAGAATTAGCTGGTAAGTCAGACAAATGACTTAAATCTGTAACACACACACCACTATGGAGCCCCACAGCCCGGTGACTTTCCTCCCAGAAGCTGCATCACAGGGTAGCATTTCAAAAACAGATTCCATCATTGGGATAACTGAATTCTCTCCCTCTCTCCCTCCCTCCCTCCCTCTCTCTCTCTCTCTCTCTCTCTCTCTCTCTCTCTCCACACACACACACACACCACAACACTGCCCCAGTTGTGGATTTTCCTGCAAAGTATTTTTTTCTATTTTTTATAAACATTTTGTGAAGAACTAGAACATTCATTTTTATCTGTGTGGCAAATTCCAACTTGACTGAGTTGAACTACAGCTGATAGAGTGTAATTTTGTGCTTTCTGGGTCATTGCTAGTTTAACCACCAGATGGAGGAGACGGAGTAAGAGGCTCCAGAGGCCCGTGTGTCCATCAGGCCCCAGGCTCTTCATGAGGGCTTCTCCCTTCAGTCTGTGCTCTCACAGGAAGGAAGCCAGCATGCTGGGTGAAAGGCCGCCTGGACTTTTGGAGACTCTTTTGCCCACATTCCTTTTTAAAATTTGGACTCTCCAAGGTTTCCTGTCAAAGACTTAATTTTCAGCAAAGTGAGGTTTATACATAAAACATGAATGAGTGTTTGAGACATTTATACTAAGGTTGGGAAGAATTAATTTGAATGATATTTGGCATAATTCTGCTGTTACAGAGGCAGCAAAAGATGATGCAAAAAGAGGATTTTGTTTGACTGCCTCTGGAATTCCATCTGTTTACCTCAGCATTTAAAGAACTATCTGATCCTTAGTTTGTTCTTTATCGTATTTTCAAGGTTTTTATTTACCCCTGTTTTTACTAAGAACTTGTGATTTGTTGTGTAATATTGAGACACACAGAAAATACTTTGGTTACATACTTGTTTCCCTGAAAGAATCATGATTTTATTATTTTTGTAAAAATGACATAGATTTTCTTTAATTTAAAAAGAATAAGAGGAAATAAAAATCATTTGGAATACTCTACCCAGAAATAGCCATCATGAATATTTGCCAGACATCACTCTAGACATTTATATATTTCTGTAGTAAGAGAATGAACAGAATTAAAAAAATATAAAATGTATCATATTTTATGTTATATGAAATTTTATTTTATTTGAATTCACAGAAGAATAAAACTGAAGTGAAACTAAAATAATTGGTGAACTTGATACTTTCTCAAAATAAGAAATTATCAGATTTTTCTAAAGTTAAGAAAAAAGATTATGAAAAACTTTGAAATTGTAGTCATTTTATAAGTATATATTTTAACTTTTGATAGGATTTTATGACGCCTTACTATGAAAAGTGAAATAATTAACACTTTGAAAATTTCTCCCTCAACATTTTTTTATTTTTTGAGACAGAATCCTGCTCTGTTGCCCAGGCTGGAGTGCAATGGCACAATCTTGGCTCACTGCAATCTCCACCTCCCAGGTTCAAGCAATTCCTCTGCCTCAGCCTCCTGAGTAGCTGGGACTACAGGTACCTGCAACCACACCCAGCTAATTTTTGTATTTTTAGTAGACACAGGATTTCACCATGTTGGCAAGGCTGGTTTCAAACTCCTGACCTCAGGTGATCTACCCACCTCAGCCTCCCAAAGTTCTGGGATTACAGACGTGAGCCACCGTGCCTGGCCTCAACTTTCATATTTGGTTCTGTACCCATACTACCAAGATTGCTTAATCTAATTCTGTATCTAACAGAATACCAACTCAACCTCGCCTCCTAATCATGGCTTCTTTACTCATCCTTTTCACTTTCCTTCGGTTGGATGAATTTCATTGCCAACTTACGTCTTGACTGCATGCTGGAGAATGTATGGTTCAGATAGCTAAGAGAGAAATTCACATTTAGAGTTACACAGGGATTCTGATATCATGTCCTCTCTTTTCTTGACTTGGGACTCAGATAGGCCAGAGATTTTTACCAACTGAACCACACTGTGGCCTCTAACCAGCACTTAGACATTTGACAAACTGCAGGACTCCTGGTCACTTCCTTCTCACCTTCCTGTACCTATTTCTCCCCAAACCCATCTGTGCAAGCTCATTAAACCAATTACCCTTTTCACATTTTTTTTTCCAAGATGCAGTCTCACTCTGTCACCCAAGCTGGAGTGCAGCAGCGCAATCTCAGCTCACTGCAACCTCTGCCTCCCAGGTTCAAGTAATTCTTGTTCCTCAGCTTCCTGAGTAGCCAGGATTACAGGTGGGCACCATCATGCCCAGCTAATTTTTGTATTTTTAGTAGAGACAGTGTTTCGCCATGTTGGCCAGGCTGGTCTCGAACTCCTTACCTCAGGTGATCCAGCCACCTCAGCCTCCCAAAGTGCTGTGATTACAGGCGTGAGCCATCGTGCCTGTCCCCTTTTCACGTTGAAAATTACGGTCACAGTTTTATGTTACCAGCTCCTCCCTGCTGGCTTTAGGGCAGGTCATAAGTAGCTTGTTGAGGTTACTTCCAAAGGTGCTTGAGTTTAAGAACCTATTATATCTTACAATTGGAACCCAGCGTGGGGCATGAGTGACTTTTTTTCTTCTTAGCTTGTAAGGACTTTTTCCAGTGACAATTTTGACTGTAAAAACAAAAATCTAGCAGGGTGTGCTGGCTCGCACCTGACATCCCAGTACTTTGGGAGGCCAAGGCTGGCAGATCACCTGAGGTCAGGAGTTCAAGACCAGCCTGGCCAGCATGGTGAAACCCCATCTCTCCTAAAAATATAAAAATGAGCCAAGTGTGGTCGTGGGCACTTGTAATCTCAGCTACTCAGGAGGGTGAGGCAGGAGAGTTGCTTGAACCAGAGAGACAGAGGTTGCAGTGAGCCAACACAGTGCCACTGCACTCCAGCCTGGGTGACAGAGTAAGACTCTGTCTCAAAATTTTAAAAAATCAAGGTAGTAGAAGAGGAAGATAAAAAATGAGTATGAAAAAAAGTTGAAGTCAGAATTGGATATAACTTGACTCTAAATTTTATGGTTCTCTATGAAACTACAATTCATATATCCCAAATTCTCTTTCTTTTCTTTTCTTTTTTTTTTTTTTTGAAATGGAGTCTCACTCTGTCACCCATGTAGGAATGCAGTGGTGCGATCTCAGATCACTGCTGCCTCAACCTCCCGGGCAGCACAAGTGATCCTCCCACCTGAGCCTCCTGAGTAGCTGGGGCCACAGGTGCGTGCCACCATGCCTGGCTAATTTTTTTTATTTTATGTAAAGATGGGATCTCGCTACATTGCCCAGGCTGGTCTTTGAACTCTTGGGCTCCAGTGAGCCACCCGCCTTAGCCTCACAAAGTGCTGGCTGGGATTACAGGCATGAGCCACTGCCCCCAGCCCCACATTTTCTTAGTCCCAATTTTAATTATTCTATGTTCATTAGGATAATAAATTTTTTAAATGTGGTCTCTTTATGTGCCAGTGAGGGAATCAAGTGGGGAGTTGTCATCCAGGGATCACTTGTCCTTTGTCACAGTGTTGAAGTCCTACAGTGAAATCATGACTGGAAATTCTTC